>VUQR01013458.1:5779-17621 GCA_015108515.1 Hemichromis elongatus | reverse complement strand
TTTTTTTTGGGGGGGGGGGGGGGGGGGGGGGGGGGGGGCAATAGAGCTGTTTGGGCTACTCTGACCAGTGATGGTGCTTCTGAAGCAATCTATGATGCCATTGAAAGTGACAGCAGCTGCTCTGTCTGTCCTTGTGCACGATATCAGTAATTCCCTCTGCCACTTCTTAAAGGGCCAGATCACTTTTATCTCTTTTGACCCCCGTGGCCTTACAGTGCACCCTAATAATGGTGTTCAGTGGCAAAGTGATCACCTGATTTTGTGAGTGTTTCTCAGAATCATTATGGTGAAGTGCTTGGCTGCATTGTAAATACAGTAGATTCTAGTGAGAGGTTGGCCCATTATATCTGTTGATGAATTCCCACAGATAATGCCATGACCTGAAGTGTCCCACTGCCGTGAATGCACTCGAAGTTAGCTGGGTTGAATCCCAAGTGAACCGTGCTGTGCTGTTAGTGTGACCTAAATAGGGCAGTTTGGCACATTTACCTCAGTTGCCCTACACCAAGACTGGAGACAAAGAGAAGTGGGAGAGAGTGCAGAGGAGATTGAAACAGGAGGAGAGAGAGCGGGAGAGAGACAGTGGACTCAACAGAGTGTGAGAGCACGCACATGCATACAGTCAGGAAATTGCTGTGGGGAGGTTATCCGAGGACACGTGAAACAGTATGGCTTTAAAAAATTCACCACAAACACGACATCAGTGACTGCTCTGTGGCTCTGCGTCAAAACTCAAAATGCTATTAATAACCGTTTACTTCTGTGATTGTCACACAGTCACCTCTTCAACTCCTCAAACTGGGTCATTCACAATCAAACATGTAACTTTAAGAACTGTTTTCTTCAAATAGGTACACTTGTATCTTGTGAGACTCTGTGACATGATAGAGCAAACAGAAGCGTGGATATTTCTTACACACATCTGCACTTGTATGCTAGTCAGCTGGAATAATCAGTCTTTAAACTTAAATGCTCTCAAGCTCAAAAGAAAATGTGCCAAACACGAATAGAAAGAGTAAAGGTAAAAATGGGCAAACGTCTGAAACATTTCTCTTTATAACGTCCTTTAAATATGCTGGAGTGGTTTAAACAGGCCGCTGGGCCTGAACGGCCAGTGGTGATTTTCTCTTTTTTGGCATTCTGCCTTTATTGAACCAACAACAAGAGTTCAAATAATCTCCTTGTTTGCAAATTTAAGAATACATTGTGACAAATGTGCAGACAGATCCCATCTTTAGGATAAGCAGGTTTGTGCTGATTTCGGATTTGTGCGTGAGTTAATTGCTCTGCTGTTTAAGCTCTGGGCTAGGTCAGTGACCTTAGCAGCAGATAATCTTACTCCGTGCTCTTTGAGAAGTGCAGCAGGTGACTGCAGTACCTAACCCCAAGCTGACCTGCTCGCTAAGACAGGATAAAAAAAAAATCACATTTAAATCTACCAAGATGTCACAACATGAAGCAAATAATTAGATATTTGTGCAGTTGGGCCCTACAGGTGTCTTTTTATACCGTTTTAGTTAACTTTGTAAAATTATATCACATCCATGTACAAGAACCTCTGTGTATGAACTAGAGCAAAGGCTTGTGAGTTCTACAAAAGGTGAAGAGAGCACACAAGGACACATCATACATCACTAGGTTCATCCTGTAGAGGGCAGTGAAGACACATGGCATGGTGGAAATCTGTTGTCTGTCCTGTCCTCTCAAAGCTGCACATGTAATGTTCTGCAAGCATGGCATCTGTCACAGAAACACAACACATATATACAGTACTGACATGTAATAAATGAAAGCTTTATAGAGGCACTGATCTGCAGCGTAAAGCTGCCAGTGAGATCCTGCTATTTGGCTGGAAAAAAATCTCTACACCAGGTAAAAGTGGTAACTTTGTATTAGTACAGTTACTTACAGTGAAGTAAAAGTACTGCTTTTCAATTTAGGTAAAGTGTAAAAAACCTACTTTTTAATGCTGTATTTACAGTGAAATTGCTCTTGCTATGCATTACCTTTCCTATGACGGAGACTTACTTCTTAGTGGTCACAGGAAGGAAAGTTTCTTATCCAGCATTAAAGGAATACTCTGGGGATTTAGTATTTTGCATCCATGAAGTGGACATTTTAAATAGTTTTGCCAACTCTAAACAACTAATCTGTGATACTTGGCCCTGCGTGTTTGGTAAATCTTGCATTAAACCTTCTCCTCCTGGTAAAGAAAAAAAAAAAAAAGCCAAAGCTCTCCATAGTAGAGTAGGTGTTTCAGTCTGCTGGTTTCTAAAAACTTAATCACTAGTGTCTGTTCTCAGACAGGCTTAAATTTATATCATTGAGTTTGGATGGGTACTGGTTTCATGTACCCTGGCAGCTGGTTACGTCTTTGCTGAAATATCTCAGGCATTGAAAGATGCATTTGTTCAAGTGAAACGTGCTAAGCGGTCTTTGTTTTAGAGAAAGTTAACTTTCTCGT
The DNA here is from genome assembly GCA_015108515.1 of Hemichromis elongatus. Lineage (NCBI taxonomy): Eukaryota > Metazoa > Chordata > Actinopteri > Cichliformes > Cichlidae > Hemichromis > Hemichromis elongatus. The sequence goes on along the minus strand of VUQR01013458.1, from coordinate 15,157 downwards.
TCCCTTTAACACCATTTCTAATATCAGAGTTGTGGGTGTTCTGTTTTTGTATTGTTACTGCAATGCAACTATTATGTTAATTTATAGCATTTATGTGCATTTCCCGTTGTACCCCGCTTGCTAGGCTGAAACCTTGGGCTTTTAAAAGTTTTTGGAAAGGGATATAATTGGCTAAGCGCTGAGCTTTTGGATTCCTATTGTTTGGCCTCAAAACACTTGAGTTGCTGTATGCCGCACAAGCATTTGGGGTGAGTCGGTATTTTAGGAAGAAGTCAGGAAAGAAAACGATTAGATTTCAACCCAGGATGCTATTACGCTGATTATTCTCAGCTGTCGTTTGTACTGTATGTGATCTTGGTGTTCTGATTATTTGATTTATTCCCCATGTATGCATTATGGACAATGTCAGTCACTCCAGTCATTGCTTGTTGTGCCACTCTAAGCCTAATACACATAAACAATGTCTTTTTTTTTTTACACCAGTAAAGCCCATAAAAGAAAAACACTGTTATTGCAATCTTAGCATTAGAATACGAAAATTTGCCATCTGTATTTTCAAGCCTGCTTTCGAACCGTAATGCACATAATTTGAACTCACACCATCTCGTTCTGCTGTTGTTGGTGTAAAAATGTTGAGCTCGAATAGGCTCTGCACGTATAAAGACAAACAACTGTAGCAGTCTTCTTTTCCATGCACAGAGCCTGGTCAGTTTTGTCAGATGATTATAACATTGCACTCTGAGACAGAATGCCCTGGGATGAAATCCTCCTTTGGTGTTTTAGACTAGCAGAGTGCAGATTCTCATCCAACATAATGTAGAGGATTAGGCGAGTCATGCCTGTGATGGCACATTAGCGGCACATGGTCCAAATTGGTTCCTGACCTGCCTGTGTGTTTGTGTGTTTGCGCGTGTGTGCGTTTTAAGGGGTAAGCGAGGCAAACAGATGAAGTAAAAACACACTGACAAACACAGCGTTTTAAGTATTTCAAGGCAACGTTTAGATCACATGCCCTTCATTTGTCTCATAATATATTTTACTCTTGTGTCTTTGCTAGCTTTATCATGCTTGTGAATCTTTGATTGATTTCTTTTGACATTTTTTTTTAAACCACAGAGGAATCTCCTTTTATCCCTCCCCTCTCTCTTAACCTGGATATCAGTGGTCTGAAAAAGGATGTAGCGTGTCACATTATGAGCAGCTGCGAGTAAAAGATAGGAGACAAGCCTGGGTCATCATGGCAATCTTCCAAACAGCTTTTAAACAGTGTTTCACAATTGATAAACAACCGTGCCTGTAATTAATATTGTACATTCATGGTAAAAGGCATTCTACATAATTACTCCACTGTCACCACCAGAAATATGCACATTCAGTGTTATTATAAAGCACACCAGTATATCATATTAAGTCATAAATAATGGCAGTAGAATTAATTAATTTTATAAAGCACCCCTCCCCCTTGTGTGGTACTTTACATTTAACAATGTCAGCATTTATTGACGCACTCTTTAAACAATGACATTTTACATAGCTTTTAAAGAGAGCTATTTTGTGAGGCGCTGATGGCGTTGCTAAAGATTTTCTTAGAGAAAGATGAGACACAAGTTTTAAATTGTCCATATTTCTCAAAAAATTTCTTCCAGCAAATGTTCTCAGGCATTAGATATGCTACGAACAGTCGAGAGAGCTAGTTGAGAAGTGTAATCTGGTCCTCATTACACAATACTCAGTCTACTAACTGCCCATCAGTAAATGTTAAAGTTTTCATTACTTTGCTTTTGTCCCTCAGCTCCATCAGAAAGACACGCTGTCCAGATCAAAGTACATAGACCTCTGCTATAGGCTAACTGGTTCTTCCCACTTAACAAGTAGCTAACATGTCCAAGACCAGTCAAACCATTTAAAATACAATTGCAAATCACTTGTGTGGGAAAAAGGTGCCTCAAATGTGTTTGAATTTATGGTGTCAGAAAATGTTCCCAGCGAGATTCGTGTAAAAGTGTTGCTCTATCAAATCGTGTTGTTTAATGTTAAAGTTAAGCACTCATATCGTGTATAAATATGCTTGATGTTAAAAAACCATTAATGAATGAACTGTCTTTCCCCTATTTGTATTCATTTTCGTAATTGTCAGTATTTAAGTGTGCATGACTTGTGAAGCTCACACATGTGAGATTCTCCAAGGAAACGGTAACACCTTCCATTGCCATGGTGACTCCACCATTCTGTTGTGAGCATTGTGTAAACACTGACATTTTTTCCATTTAAAAAAAAAAAAACAGATCCACAATTTAGGCTTAAATCGAAAGAACTTACAGTTTATTATATGCCCTCGGTTACTGCTAGCAAGCTGAAAAACATTTTTTTATTCTTTTTGTTATATTTAGATGCTTTTGCACTCCAAAAAAAGGTAAACAAAAATAAAGGAAATGAAAGACCTTGGCTTATGTCACAGGGATTTGTCTAAAGGTATATTCATTTAAAACAGCAGACTAAAATTTATATATGTGACTTTTAACAGCATGTTTTTTTCCCCCAAAGTTAGACAGTAATATGTGCTTTAGCTGCTTTATAAACCAGAAAAAAAAAAAACAGAAAGGACAATTTGCACGACCTTTAGTTTATATTGTGTTTAGAATCTTCACAATGCAACACAAAAATGTGCTCAAATGTATTTTGATCTGAAAGCACAACCTGCTAATGAACTCGTGCTTCTCTGGGGTTAAGCTTGGATACATTATGAAAAGTCCAGATTAATAGAGAAGAATGTAGGACAACACATTTTGTAGTTTCTATCCTTTTGCAGGGTTTCCTTCTTCTACTTCTTTTTTCTTTCTTTTTTCTCTCGCTTTTTTTTTTAATAAATACGAGATGTTGTCTTTGATGGCTGCTCAACAAAGAGAGAGCTGTCTTCAGCTGTAACCTCTCTGCACCAGAATCTGGAACATGACACATGTCAGGCTGTGATAAATGGTGCAGAGTCTCAGTAATTTCACCAGGAATGCCCTTGAGATGCCCAAAACCCCAATCGCAAATGCTATTGTTGAATTAAACCATAAAAAGAAATCCTTCCCTGTTGACATGATAGGAACCATGTTGAAAATGAGGGATATTTTCTTTTACTCTCCAGGATTTACCTGTAGTATTTTGGCCTACGTACATCATAGTGCCTGAAAGAGAAAAAATAAATAACATAGAGTGCAAGAAACTATATTTTTATTGAATAAACACATGTAGACTTTTGCTGTTAAGAAAAATAAATATTTTTTTAAAGCACAGAAAATCACAGTAGCTACTAAAAAGCTAAAGAACAAGAAAGAAGCAGCAATGTAATGAATAATTTTCCAAAATCAAATCACTTGTTCTGCCAGCTAAGTTACATCAATTTCAAGTGTAAGTCACATGCATTATGTCAAGCTTCACAAGGTTGAATTTGACATAAGAGGAAGAGATATGCCTTAGCTTTGAGCAGTACAAGAACAGAAAATCACCTTAACTGAATCTCTGTAGTTGTGACAATCAGACACTCAGGCATGCCGTTGCTAAACCTCAGAATTCACATTAAATTGTGTGTCTCTTATTCTACACATATTGCTACAACATGAAGCTGATCACTTATAAACTCTCCTAAAATGCATCATATTATAGTGGCCTGCCTGAATATGTTGCTTTTGTGATAGGTGCCATTTTGCTAGACGCTTGACTTTTCTGCAGGGAGAAGTATCTTTACTCTGAATGTCTTATTCCTATATTCTGGGAGTATTGTGAGACCGTTTTTACTTAAATGAGGCAATAATAAGGCATTAGCATCAATTCCTGTGTAAATTTATGAGATACCTGATATAATATTCTACTGACAGTGAAGTGATTGTCTTTAGTTATGCTTTTGACTGGGTTTTTTGACACCATAAGAGTGATCAAATAGACCAAACTGTTGTGGTATATTTTACTTGAGCAATTCAGTCATTTTTAGAAGACTCACATACAACATAAAGTACATTAGCAATGGCTACAGAAATACAGCAGGTGACCTCTGGTATAACTAAACTGCACATCTCTGTGTGGACAACAAATTAGAGCTAAATTTGAAGAACCCTTCCTTTAAGCAATGACTATACTGGCTACACACTATTAAGCATTACTTACTATTAATGCACATGGAGAATAGGCTGTGACAGATAGTTCCCAGATCCAATTCCCATGGAGGCTTATCTATAAACGTAACAGATGAGGGAAAAAAGCAGACTTAGTCCTTCCTCAGGCTCCCTAAGCATTCTTGCGTGTGGTGAATTGCCCAGCGATTAATCCAAAACTATGGCTAAACTACCCTATGTGATATCCTTTCCATCCTATGACAAATAGAACTGTGGAATCTTAATTAGGAGGGAATATGCTGCAGATGTATTAGAGTAGCGATGGGAAAACAGATGAGGCCATCACACCACACAGCAGGGAGCTGAGGAATCTGGTCCCCCATCGCTGTGTCCTATTCATAATGCCACGAGTGTGCCACATGCCTCTGCTGTCATCTGCACAGTGCCACTGAGGCCCCCGGGGGCCGGGAGGGACCTCACTATCCACCACTTGGGTTAAGTCTGTCAAGCTTCACCATTAACCCTAAAAATCTGTCTTATATTATTTTAAAAATCAATAATCTTTACAAAATGCAGAAATACAGCTTGGCTCTTACCAGTTTCTTCGTCAAAGATAAAATTTAGTTTAGTAAATGTTTTTACAGTTCAGTTAACTGTATCTTTAAAGTAAATGCGTTTGAACTTTATGTAATAAGTCACGCAACCAAATATATCTGCATGGCTTTGTCTTGGCACTTGCACTGTTTCTATTCTACGTCTTCTTCTTTTTTTTAATCAAATATTTTATTTATTTCTATGTTGGTCATCGAGGTTCCATTTTGAAAAATAGCCATAGTTTGACTATGTCTGTTCAGCTGGCTGCTTTCAATTTTATACCTGCAAAGTTTCAATCTAGGCCCTCCCTGGGTCCTTTAACATTTGGTGCCCGCACTAGCACCCTCCCCCACCTTTTTCTCCCTTTTCCAGGATTACTGGTAGACTCTGCACTTGTGCTGTTATTTTCAACCTTGGTGGACAGGGGGTTCGGTATGTATTCTGGAAATACTTCAAAGAAAAGCAAAAAGGCAGCAATTTTCTGCTTGAATATCCCTCTGACTAAATCCATTGATCATCCTTGGGGTTCCTAAGAGAGAGGGAGTGAGATGGAGAGGCATGTTTTATCCTCTAATAACTCCTACCTTCACCCCTTCCTGCCTCACTGTTGTTGTGTTGTTGTTGGTCACACTTCTGCTCTGTTCCTTGGAGAGCTGCTGAGATTGAAGTTATTTTATGCTTCGGCTCCCCGGGCCCCAATTTGAAAACTCTTGTGTGTCAGTTTTCACACACTCCTGTCATATGGCAAGAAGCACTGCAGAGTTTTGCCTTTAACTTTTTTTTTTTTTTTCCATGAAGGCATATTGTTGGGCATTTTGCTTTTTCCAACAAATAGGTCACATAAAGAAGACTGCATTATTTACAAGTACGCAGTCTTAATTTAAATGTGAAAGAGGGAATTTTTTGAGCTTATATTTGGGTTTACATATGATCCCTAAACCACAATGTGAAGTAGAGCCCTTCTAAAGTGAGAGATTAAAATATTTTGGATTTTGGAATTTACTATACAGATAAAAATGTTTATATATATATATATATATATATTTCGATGTGTGGTTATGCTGCCCAAAGCAAAGTTATCATCTACTAGTTCAAATTGTTTTTGAATATATAAATAAAACATTTAAAAACAGACTTGTGCTTAAAACTACAACATGTCAGTAATCAGTAAAATGTTCATGGTAAAAAAAAACGAAGAAAGAAAACAAACAAAAGTAAAATATACTGCCTACACCACAAGCTAGCTGTGAGCCCAATGTGTTTGGGCTCTGATATAGAGTCAAAGAACGACAATCCTTAAATGGTAAATGGACTGATTCTTATAGAGCACTTCCTACTCTCCTGGAGTACGACACACAGCATTCACCCATACACACCCATTCACACTAGCACGGTCATCTATACTTTTAGTGCTTTCTAACTGTTTTTCATACACATTCATACTCCAATGGATGCATCAGAAAGCAAGTCGGGGTTAGGATCTTGCCCAAGGATATTTGGCATGCAAACTGGGGGAGCCAGGGATCGAACTGCCAACCTTCCAATCAGCAGCTGACCTGCTCTACCTCCTGAGCGACAGCAACCCCTCAATTATTATGCTTAATGCAAGTCCATTTGAGGCCATTCACTCTGTCAAAAAAGCTAGATGGACAGTGTGGCTCGGATCTGCCTGCAGTCTTATCACAATTATCTTCGCAACACATAAGTTGTTTACAAATTTTGTGGTTTGGATAATGTTGCAGTGAATGGTTAATTTAATGATAAAATACTTGTAACTGTCTACCAAAATGTGGGTTAATCTAAATTATTGATTTAAAAAATAACGGAGCTTTAGCATCATCATTGGTCCACATTTCTCTATTCAAATATTATGTAGACCTTTCTTTTCTTTTCTTGAATGCGGTCATTAGTTTTTCTGTACATGTATATAGTTTGTTTTGCATTTGAGGTCTGTTGGTCAAGGTGATTGAGGATGTTTGGATCAAAAGTGAGCGCCGTCTAATTGTGCTAGACGGACCGAGGCACCTTTCAGGCAACGCGCTTCACCTGCCGACGTCCTACGTCTCCAGCAGACTCAATAAACTGCAGCTAATTTGAAGGTGATGACAGACAAACCAGCCGCAATGTATTGCGGTTTGAAGACAACCTATTCACTTCTTGTCTGTGGTTGTGAAGTTCTAATGTTGTGGCATTGCCTTCGCTCATCCCCTATGCGTTTGACATCTGTAGTAGAACCCTGAAGCAAACCAGACAAACTGAATAAATACATAAAGAAAACAATTGCTAACAAAAAATAACTTTTTTTTTTCCCGGAGCATTTGCAGGTTTAAGCATGTAAGTGCAAGTCTACCAACATAACCTGACATCACACATAACAGAGCTGTTTCTCTGGACTGTTAGTGATGTCTTGGTTTGCGTTTCCGATTTCTACACAGCACGCTTTCTACACAGCAGAATTTAGAAACGTAGACAAAGGACTTTGTAAAATCCACCAAAACACGAACAGAGCAATATCATTTATGACATGGTATAAACTTTGTTTTCCAATGCTTGATTGCTGAAGCCCATGCCTTGACACTTGTGATGTACTCTGCCAAGAACATTAAGTATCTGAAAGTGATAAAGCTTCAATTTGCTAGACCATTAGACTAATTACTGCAATAATTAAGTAACTACTTGATTAGAACTAATGGGTACCTAATTATCCAGGAAGAAAGGATCAGGTGGTAATTTATAGAGTCAAGCTGATGTCTTCTGACTTAGCAATGCCGATTACCAAACATAAGGGACTGGATCTGGTGAGAAAAAAAAAAGGAAAGCATAAAAAGATTTGCCTGTGTTTACCTAGCCCCTGTAGCTAATGCAAACAGTTTGTTAGAATCACATCACATGAACGGATTGTTGATGATTGTTAATGAAACAAGATACACATCAATACATTATGCAGGATGATTAGCCTGCATGTATTTTCTAATTAATCCCTGAGCAGAGGTCAATCCCAATAGTATTGATACTGATTACAGAGCTAAGGAAGTATTATGCTGAACCTGACATAACTTATTTGTATGGATGGATGGATAGCTAGAGAGTTCTTTTCTCTTCTACATAAGCTTTGTCTTGTATATGTGTGGATAAGGCAAAGACCATACACACACCTAGAAAATGAATGGTTTGAACAAGATTTTAATCACATTTCACAATGAGCATCTTTCACAGATACAGAGAAAGACGAATAGAGACAAATCTAAAATTTATAGAATTCTACAATTTGCATAAAGTGTATTATCTAAACATATAAGTGAAAGGTAAGGGTGTTGAAATGGCCATTAAAAATTTAGTATATTGAATGTAGGATATAGACATTATCAATCCATCAATCTGCTAGTTACTTAGTGTATAATTGTTATAAGATGGGCAACAGTCAAGCCTAGTCTACATATAATATGCATGACTGTGAATGGAAGTAAAAGGGAAAGCTGACACTTTTTGATGTACAATTCTTTTTTATATTAATGTTTGAATAATATGTGCCTGGAGGGTGGGCTATAAATTAAAACATAGAATTGAGGTATAAATTTTTATGAGTCATCCTCATCTATTTCCATTAAGTATTTAAAAATGAAAGAATCACTGTTAGTTGGATGTAGCTGACAAGCCTACACTCCAGACAAATTGGAGGTTAGAGGTGCGTTCAGGAATCTTTAGTTTATTTAAGACGATGTTTCAGAGAACGCATTGAATTTAAACATAAAATGTCATCCAATTGGAGAATCTTTGCTCCGCTAATTTAGCTCTTTATATTTTTGATTATGTTTGTAATTGGAATATCCTTGCGGTTTGAACTTTGGTTGAAGAAAACAAGTCAAGAAGAAAACAACTCACATTCTACGTGGAAGTTATGATGGATGCTTTATTTTCATTTTTTTTTCTATTGTATAGACTCAACAATTATTTGCAGAAATAACTGGCATGTGTGAATTTAACCCTACGTTTCTTTCTCTTACCACACTTTATTTGTCCACTCGCCATAGCAATTTTTTTTTCTATTTTTTCACCTTTTGTTTGGATTCATGCCGATGTCCTGTCCTTCCGATCTGTCTGTTGTGAAAGGCTCTCTTTTAAAAATGCTCTCATCACAGCTGTGGGAATTGTCCAGGGAGGGTGCGATTACAAATGAAAGGACAGTGAAGGGGAAGGTGTGGGGTTTCCAGTTGATGGCTCCTGTGAGAGCCCCAATGAGGGTTTTTAACAAGATGAACAGTGAGGCCAGAGTTACAATACCTTGGTTCTCTCCCTCTGCATATTCCTCTGAGAAGATAGTTTTTTTTTAAAATCTCAAAGCAAGATAAAAATAACATGCACTGTGTGCGGTTTTGTCATGCTATGGTATTTTGAAGGCAGGTCCATATAACTAGAAACTGTGGTGTCAATTAATCAAGTGTTTTTTTTTATAGTCTGTGTGCTGAACAAGACACGAAAGCTGACTGTTTAAATCATAGAAATCCCCAGGACACTTGTGCATATATATATATATATATATATATATATATGCACACACACACACATACACACACACACATCTACCATCTACTCAAGTATCCAACATGCTTAAACTTTATTTATATTTACGGACCAGCTATGCAAATGCTGCAAGGTAAAGTGCAGTTGTGTGAGATGTTATTGTTCC
>VUQR01013455.1:0-20155 GCA_015108515.1 Hemichromis elongatus | reverse complement strand
TTGATTGTTGTGTTTATTGAGACTTTGAATGTCTACTCAACGCTCGGTGGTTTTATTATAAACACATGTACTGATTTTTCTTAATCTTGCCTGCATGCCGATACAATCATAATTTTAAAAGATAATAGAAAAACATTTAAAAATAGTGAACCTAACACTAAAACAAAACTGAATTAAAAGCAAAAAGTCAAAACAAAAATAAAAAATCTTATCCAATTAGGCTACGTTCACACTGCAGACGAAAGCGCATCAAATCCGACTTTTTTTGACCCTATGCGACCCATATCCGATCATGGTATGACAGTGTGAACAGCACAAAGGTCACTTTTGTATGCGGTACTGAATTCGATACATATCTGATGTTTTAGAAAGCGGCTGCTGTTTGAACGGTCATGTTGCATTAAATCCGTCTTTTAGATAGAATTTATTTTGAATATGCATTGAGCATGGTGGTGGAAACTGGAGACGGAGCAAGTCAATGGACAGAAACTGAGGTTTTGGACTTGATTAGCATATGGGGAGACAATTCTATTCAAGCTAAACTTAAAGCCACTGCTCCAAACAAGGTCAGTGTTTAAGCATGGGCTCTCTTTTTTCTCAATTTCCTTCTTTCTCCAGTTAATTTGTCAAAATTCTGTCAGTTACGATTGTGCAGAAATTGACAGACTGCTGCAACAACACCTACTAGCTCTGTAGCCGCCATTTTTATTTCCGTAAACAGAGCGCATTGTGTGTGACATCTTCTTTTGTGCATGCGGGCCGCTTTGAGGGTCGTGAACCGTTCACACTAGAGCATGTTTGTTGTCACAGTTTATTTGTAGTGTGAACAACCAGACAATAAAATAAGATTTGATAAAAAAAAAAAATTGGAATTGAGCATTAAGACCTGCAGTGTGAACGTAGATACAAACAGAACTATAACAACAGAACCTTCCCAGGTGAGCTGCATCCTTAATTAGGCCAGCTCCACCCTCCAATTATCTGGGAGAGATTGAAAGGAAAAGCAAGGCACAGGCCTGTGGGCCTATCACATTACTGACATGCAGGAGATAGCTAGCTTAAGAACTGTGCATGTGTCCTGTTCCCACTTCACTATATTGAGTGAATCATGCACATGCTTTCTATAAATCCCAACATTAAAATGGAGCAGAAGTCAGTAAAGGTCCAGCAATTTGAATGCACTTCACATCATTAATTCTAAAAGCAACACAGAAAGCTGCCCAGAAAAGGTAAGTAGCACTCATTATTTGTGTCACAAACACTATAGAGAAACATCAGTAAAAATACAGAAGTTATGGCATTTAACATTAATAGCTGCTGAGTTTCTAGCTAACTGTTCACAATAAACTTTCCACATGAATTAAACATTAAATGCCGTAACTGCCTTTCAAAAGTCCTTGACATATTTTTTTTTGGAAGCTATTATGGAAATTTCTTTCTAACATTTTTGACCCGTTTATCATTCAGCGTAAGTCTAACTGCTTTGATTGGTCAAATATTGGTTCAAACTGTGGTCTGTTGTTTACTGTTAGACTCCACTGAATCACTTCGGAGCCCAGCGCTGTTTTTTTTACAAAGATAATGAGGCTTGTGATTACCATCTTAATAGGCATTAATAAGAAATGAGTGATGGCACAAGGCACATTTGCAAACAGTACATAGAGAACGGGGTATCGTGGAGTTAAACACACTTGGGAAGGGAGCTATAATCTCATTAAAATTCAATTAGCCCACTTTAGAAATGGATTATGCACAAGAAATAAAATTAGCAAGACCGACTGGAAAACAAGAACACATCATGGAATCGCAAATCAGTTGCCAAAGACATTCAGTCAGTGGTTTTATATTGTAAAACGGCGTGTTGAATCCTGCAGCAGTTTAAAGAAGCAAACCTGTGCACTGGCAGTTTGTCTTTCTGAAACTGTGAGCTTTTACATTAACATCACACAGCAGGCTCATTCAACTGTTTCACGTGATGCTCAATAGAGGAGTAGTGTTTTTATTTTTCCCCAGATACAAAGTTGAACAAAACGGGACTTTTTAGATGATGAGAATTCTTAGCCCTGATCTGGGTGTGAGTCATGGACAGCTGAGACTTGAACATTTAAAGATTTATAGAACGGGTCAGTGTTCAAGGTTCGTACCAAATAAAGCTGTCCAACTTTGGTGTTCACATTTAATTTGGATTACAGGAAACGGGCTGTCATTAAATAAACACAACCTGACACAACTGGAGAAAGGTTGCAGAGTGTGACTCATTCAGTGAGGAGAACACCCGCTAAGCATTTTTAAAATAAAACCAGCATTTTTGTGCATTTGTGAATTTTCAGAACAGGTCCCATAACATTTAAAGTTACAATTGACAGTTTTCATTTTGTTTTTCACTCGTACCCCCCCCCAATCACCACTGGTGGGGCATACTGCATTTAAACATTCTCAAGTCAGTCTTATCCATAGGCCAAGGTAAGTGCAGTTCTGAACCCATCCCTGACTTAAGTTTCACTTCTAAACACATCACCAAATTAAATAAGGAGCCTTTAATCTTTCATGAAATCAAACCACTACTATTACTTTTTATGGATTTGTTAGAATACCCTCACAACAACAGTAGCTTTTACAGTTAGTAGTGGGTTTCACCAGTCCAATAATTAAAACTGTTTTCATGGAAAGTCAAAGCAGTTCAACAGTATAATTATGCAAAAGGTTTATGTTGGTATATTTGCAAAACTAATGAAAACATTTTAACTGGTGATATCTAAGTACAACAGAGGAAATTGTCTAATCATTTAATCATGATAACGTTGGCAGTTCATTCAAAGCACCTTTTAAACCTTGAATGTGGAATGCTTGTTAATGCCAGATGAGTTGGTTTGATTAGTTGGGGAATGACTGATCTACTGGATTTTCCAACATAATCGTGTCTAGGGTTTATAGATTTTGGTCCAAAAGACAATGTCCAGTAGAATCGCTCTGTTGATTCCAGAGGCCAAAGGAAAGTGGTCAGACTGCTTTAAGGTGATAGGAAGGGAACAATAATAACCACTTGTTCCAACCAAGGAATCCATAAGATTATGAAATAGATCGAACCTAGGATTAAATAGTCTACAGCAGCAATAGACCCCACTGGTTGCTGCTAGGCTAAGAACAGAAAACGGGCTCACCAAAACTGGACAGTAGTAGATTGGAAACACATTATCTGGGCCGATGTGCCTCAATATCTGCCGCACCGTTTGGATGGTAGGGTCAGAATTCAGTGTAAACAATATGAAAGCTGGTCAAAGTATGATAGAGCAGTTCAGGCTTATTTTGGTGGTGTGATGATGATGTTGAGAATATTTGTGGGTACTTCTGTAAGAAAATGCAAACTTCATGTTGAGAACATCACTGAGGATGAAAAAACTTGTTTCTTTGCTATCCACTTTCTTTCTCAGTTTATTCATCTTTAAAGAAAGGATATGCAGAAATTTGTTGTCTGCAGCTTTGTGGAGAAATATTAACTTAGGAGGAGAGTATCACTGAACAGCCTCAGACAATGCAATTAGCATGTCTCTTTAAAGCTTTTACTTTGTTCTTATTCAAAGGATTTTGGTAATTGTTTGTCACAAACAGCAAAGGAAATATATTTGAACACAGGTGTGGATTTTAATTGAACTAACATTATATGACAACAGAATAAAATTACAGGAAAATATCTTTTAAGTCAGTTGTTGCCTTTATGTTAAGCAATCAAACCGCTTCTGTTGCGGCTCTATTGATGCAAAGTACGTGAAACGGGGAGCAGTGAACCCAGAAATGCTTCATCGTGTTGGCACTTCATCATTTAAACAATCACAGTGTTTTTATAGACCCACATTAGAGGGTTTGATGACTTTTCTGTTAGAGCCCCTCAGACACTGAACAGTGGACAAAATAAATTGGATAGACAGATTCAATTTTTGAGGAGCTTCTTGCCGAACCTAAAATTGTTGATTGGATGCTCCAAATCACAGCGAGCTGATAATTAAGCCACTCGTGGGTCAACCTTTTCAACTGACAGGCTTAGAGGAAAAAAGGAAAAAGTCAAGAGTGAAATTAAAAACAGACAGACATCAAAGTAAGTAGTCCAGATCCGTGGGATGATGACATGACTGGGAACTTTAACAAATTAAAGCTGTGTATTACTCAGTAGGGAGGAAAAAACCCCCTAAAAGCTTAGGGCCAGACTAAAAGGAATAAGGGCTTATTACAGATTTTCAGTTGTTTGTTTGTTCTTTATGCTGTCAGATCTCCATTGCCTTTCATTTAATCTTTTGTATGTTTTCTTTTGTGTTATAGTATCTCTTAGATTATCTTTGTTTCTTCATGAGGACATTAAAGTCTTCAAGAGCTATTAAATATACAATTAGTAGTCATGCCACTATAAAATCATTACTCCCAAAAAAGTAATTATTTTTTTTAAAAAATTGTTTATTGTGTGGATTCATCAAGTTTTTAACACAGTTTGCCAGTTTTCTCAAAGCTGGTGGCATCTTAAAGATATTCACAAGGTTTCCTTTGCGATCTATGGCTTAATGTACCAGCCTGGGCCACAATGGATGGCAAGTGATAACAAAGAAAGTCAGCGTTAGTAGGTTGGTGTGATGGCGATGTAGTACATCACAGAATTTTTTTTTTTAATCAAGTGACATTTTGTTCCCAGATGCTTTTTTCCCCCCTCTTGTCAGGTTTATCCACCAAAAACTGCTGAATGTGTATGGTGTCCTCAGTATCATGCTGTTACACCCCCGTCTAAGGGTTAAGAGGCTGTCCCCCCTCAGTCCTCAAAGCCAGGTGTAATTCATAGTTAAAGACGAGGTTTATTACTACTGTTTTCCAAAAGGACAATACAACCTAAACCACATGTGAAAAAAACAAACAAAAGACCAGTGCTATCTTAACTCCCTACCTCAACAAAACACAAGAGAAAACTATACAAAAATAAATAGTAAATTCACTCTTCCTGCTTCACAGATGGTTACACAGTAGGTGGATTGCAGCATTTACAAGAACACTATATAAAATCCAGGTTACTCTCAGGAAAACACACACAGGGAACTAGCAAAAGTTGGGAGACTGAGGACAGGATCTGTGAATGCTGCTGCTATTAGTTGCTGCCAGTTGCTCACTTGGTAGCACCTGCTGAAGCTAGGGCTTTTGAAATGACTAGATGGTGATGAGGACCAATCTGTAGCTGTAATGGCTCAACCAGTCAAGAGAGGGACCTGCAGAAACGTCCAAATCCTCAAAAGGTGAGAACATTTCCACACAAAGGTATTTCACTCACATTTCCTCTTCAGACACAGGTTATCCAATTAACAGTACAGTTTAAATCCCTTTCCCCCGTTCTCCTTTTTATGAGCTCTGCCAGTTAACTTTAATATTAATTAATTTAAATTTACAACAGAACAAAATCTGGTGAAAAACCCCCAATAAATATTCAGTGAACGATGGTCAAGTTATGGCTAATCTCTTCTCTATCAGCTTATTATAGCAGCTGCACCATATGCCACAGCCAACTATGTGCATAACATGCTTTTAGAGATGCCCTTCTTAAAAACGAGATGCCTTAGACAGCAGCCCCAGTGCACAGCTGCAAAGTAATAAGTTAAAAGAAGAAACTGCAAAACTCATCTTTGTAGAGAATCTTGAGGTCAGATAAGTGGATGCTTTAAATTAAATTCTTTTTTTTTATTTAGTTAATGGTAGTTTTCACTATAATTATAACTGTAAGAATAATTTAGCAGAGGCAGGGACATGGAAACCATACCCTGGCAAATAGCTCCCTGTTTACAAGTGTCCATCGTTAAAAAGTGACTTGTTATCTTATCTCACTGATGCTTAAGCCTAAAGCATGCATTAGGATCGGGGTGATACCACAATTTGACTTGGTCATAAACAGGCTGGCAGAGTATGCTGTTTGTGCAGTCTGTGTTTATTTTCTGGTTTCTTTCAGTTCTCTCTCATTTTTTACTTTTGTGTCAGCATGTTAATGAAGTTGAGTTATTTAGCCCCAGGAGACATGAAGTTTCAACTAAAGTAGAAACATTAACTTCGTTTCTACCCATGCCGGCTTGTCTCTCCATTTATTTTGTAGGGAGCTGCGTCACCCCTAAAATTATTGAAGTCTGCTGTTTCCACTTTTAACACTAAAAATCTACATAACTCTGCAGGGAGGCATACAGAAAAATATCACTCTATGCGCTGCGATTTATTTTATAGGTCAACTCATCCAGTTTGGCTGAAGTTTTGTTTGAGTGAAGATTTTTTTTAGTTTTATCTTATTATTCAGTGTATGTTTCAAAAGTCCACACATTCCTGTCTCTCTGAACCCTATACTTTTGGCTTTTTCTTTGTTATTTTTGTTCAAATTGAAGCCATTTGAGCAAGAGAAGAGAAGCCATAATTATTTGGGTGCCTATACAATCATATGCCACAGTTACAGGTTTCTTGGTATTTGAAATGTTGCCTAGCAACAACTATAATCTACCTGTTATTTAGTATGCCATCAATCATTTTGGAGGTTCACTCATCCCATATGTTCCTTCTATGACTGTCAAATCCAAGGCAATCACTGTATGCTGGTGTGGTTTAAATCTTCAGGTGTGTATTTTAGCCGAAACCCCTACGTACTCCACTTCTAACTTATGTTTACTGCCCGTGGTGACCTGCCCTACTTTCCACCAGTCAGTGCTAAGACTCCTCAATCTTAAAAATCAATCACCATAAGAAAAACCTGGGTTATTACCAGCTTTCCTGACATGCAGTGTGTTCAAAACTCTAAAATGGAAACTAAAAGTGGTACAATGATTAACATTTCTCTGAACTCGGGAAAAAATGCTGAACTGAACCGTCTGGGTCAATATTGTGTCTTTTCATAACCCTTTCATTTCCTTTTTAAGATCTCAAGGTTATCAACTTTACAGCCAGACAGTACCCATTAAGCATGCTTCTGCTCTCTGATGACAGCCTAATAGATTCAAGGATTTTCAGCTGAAAAGAAAAAAAAATACAACAAGGAAGGGGGGCAGGGTGGTTGTCTGCAGTCATGCATCAAGAGTCTGACAGATCAAGTAGAAGGAAACTAAAATATGTATGGGGTGGCCTTTGGTCTCACACCTATAGAAAGGCCATAAATAATGGAATAGGAACAGCTCCTATAGATTTATCTGTTTGTGGGATTTCTTTTGCGACAAGCATTTGTATGAACTTGACACCATGAATGAAAGGGGAAAGCCAACCTATTCCTGGTCTTTAGAGCATATATGCCAGCAATTATGCTAACATTGCCTTAGGTACATTTTGAAAACTGCTACAATTTTAAGTGTAGTCTTGATATGACTTTAATAGTCAGTCACTTCAAGACTATTAAAAGTTACATACTTACTAGTTGATTTACTATGAAATTGAACTGCCATAGTTTCAGGTCTGGGGGATATTAATAGCCAACTCCAATCTTGTAAGTCATCATCAATCTTCCTATGAGTTCACCTGACAGCGTTTTCCCCCAATTTGCATATGATTACGCGGTACTGCAAAAGGCAAAGATTAACTGCCAATCAAAGAGATACCTTTAAGAGGACCTTTACCTACAGCGTGGCTAAACCATAAGAATGGTCACCATTTCAGTTCAGTTGATACTATTCTCTATGAGGAATTACAACTGCCCTTTTCATGTTTCAAGTAAGCTTTTCACCCACTGCATTTCAAAGTGGCTGCACTGATAAAAGCAAGTCAACTGTGATGTAAGTAGTAAAAGCAAAATAAAGACAACATGTACTTGCATGTTAGTCAGCTATGAATGAGTGCATGGGTAAGGCACTGCCCAGTATGTAACTGACATGCTTGTGGATGGATAAGTTCATTGCCTATGGGTACATTGTGTCATGTATCACATCCAGCCTCCCACTCTAAGAACCCATCAGCTATCATCTGATGCCATGTCCAATGTTTTGGGGATTCTAGTACAGCTGGTAGACTTTTTGATAATGGGTAACTAAATATTCCAACCAAAGCATGTCATTGCATTTGCCAATTGTAATCATAGACACATTTTGAAAAGCTAATTAAAAAGCTTTTCATTGTTAGACGATAGCCAACATTTTGACACTTTGATTACATACAGGTAAAACTTTGTGTTGTTTTAACCTGCTAAAATGTAACTACTCAGTACTAGTTGAACTAACAATAGGGGGCAAAAGAACTTCTAGAAGAATGTACCAGAACTATTTTCCTTTTAGAACAGCTTCTACATATTTATATATTTTTATAAAGATTATCAGTCTCCTAATGTGCACTTGATTCATTTTCTCAAAATCCCATGTGTATTTTCCATAACACAGCACCATCACCATTAATGAAGGTGATAAAATATAAAAAAGAAGAGTGGGAGGGCACGATTAACTTATAAGAGTGATAACTACTAATAACTGAGCTAATGAGCTGTTAACAGTTGAAACAATTGAAACAGGTGTACCAGCAAACTAAAAGAGAAATTCACATGAAAAAAATCAAAGTGCGTAAGTGACAAGCTGTGCCTTTTATAAGAGGGTTATGTGCTGTCTGGGTTATTAATTGCAGAGATCGTGACTTCAATTAAAGAGAATTTAATACTGAGCTACAAGATGGTGCCTTATTTATTTGAATGAAAGCCTCCCACTGGTTCATACACCAAAAAGGTCCTCCACCAGATTTAAAAACAAAAAAAAAAGAATTGCACCAAGAGAGCTGCTGCACTAGAATCCTTCTCAATCAAGTAAAACAACAATAAATAAAATAAATAGCAAAAGCCAGTGAGATAAGAGGCTATCAAACAATTATTCCTACAACATCTTCACTACATTTTGGATTATTTTAATAATCCAATCTCCACCTTTGCTTCATTATGCTGTCTTGTGTTTTGTCAGGTTCCACAACAAAAATTAAATTTAAAACTGAACTCTTCTTTTATCTCCCACTGACCTCTTTCACATCTGTCCTATCAGTCCTGCGGCTGTCACCTGCAGCCTCCTTCAGGGACTGAGGATACTTGATTCTCTGTATTTCACACAAGGTCTTACTCAAACCTTCTTATTCTTTCAGCGGTTTATGGAGTACAAAAGGAGAAAGAAATAGATATGCAAAGAGATAATGATAAAAGCTGAAAGAGATTGATGGACTGACAGTAAAAATAGGACAGATTCAAAAGCAAACAAACAAACAAAAGAAGATCCCCCTTGTGCCTAGAAATGTACAAAATAAGCCATTTAAAAGAGAGGGGGAAAAAAATTCCATGATGCCATTAAAATATCTCCATCGCAGTAACATGTTCATAAACAACTCTTTTAGGGACAAACTGTGGCTAAGCATTTGACATATTTCTTCACTTTAGGATTTTATGAATAGTTTTAATAAGACCTTTTAAGACAGGAAAGCAGTCAATAAAGTTTAGTTTATTTCTTCTTCCTTTTCAAATATTAAAAAGTAAAAGAAAGCATTTCTCAGCAATTAAGTAGCCCTACAGACCAATAACTAATTAGTACCTTTAATGTCCAAAATTAAAGGGGTCTATTATAACGGGTTAACCCAACTTAATTTTATTAACTAAATGAATTTGATCAGCCAGCAAAAGTTTAAACCCTTTTAAAGCACAGCCAATGAGTTAAGACCCTGTAAATCTGTAGGAGCTGGTTTATGCTACAATCACAAAGGGGTTGGAGATGACCAAATTTAAGTGACTATATGCAAAGCAATTATAGCCTTATTGCCTTTAAATTGGTTGCTTTAAAGATCAGGACAAAGTGTTTGACCAATTGCAGTCAGTTGCCGTCTTCAAATTGACTTTGGTGCATCAGGCAAGCAATAAAACAGTAACAAGACAGTCAGCTGCTGTGTGTAGTCAGCTGTATTATAAACAGATGGCATGTAAATGGTAACTTGGCCCCATTCGGTCTCAAACTGCTAGCAGACTGACTATTAAAAAATGAAAACTGCAACTCTACCAACATGTATGTGCACAAAAGTTCACATTAACTACCTACAAAGTCCAGAAGAAGAAGTTTATAAAAAGAAAAGTTGTCATTGTTGCTGCAGGATTAAGCTTTTACTGCAAAATTACATGAGCACTTGGCAACTTTGCTTTTATACAGGATTATAACCTGATTTTGTTTATAAACTTAGCATTAATATCCTTGTTAGTATAAAAGACATCTCTGTGGAGCTATACAGTGAAATATTGACACCTTCCTGTGAAATCGGTACCCTTTGTGTCAGAGGTCGAGTGAGTCCCGCCGTGTTTGGTCATGGCACCGCCTCTGGGTAGGTTCCTCTGCAGATCAACTGAGAGCTGCACCTGTCAGCAATCTGAGGCAGCTATCAGCCACTTATTTAAGGCCAGCATCATCTGTACTTTGCCAGTTGGTAGTACAGGCCTCATCAGTTGAATATGTTTTGTTATTCTAGTGTATGCTTACAGTGTCTGTGTTTCTCCTTGTAGTACCTTTGGATCCATCAATCTCACCTCTTGCAGTTGGATTCCTCCTCAACCTAATGCTGGTTTTCATGCTCATTGGCTGTGTGCACTGGCTCACCGTTCACCACCTGCCTGCCCCTTTGCCCACGCTGTCTCGGACTGCCAAGCACTCTCTGGTTCTGGACTCCTAGCTCAATCAACTTTGCACCGGTCACTCAGCTGGCCTTCCGCAGCTACCCTCCCATGCTGGCTCCCTCTTGTCTGTAAAAGTAAGTCATATCTGCTCAGACTGTTAAGATTTGTTCCCGTCATCATCTTCCTTAGCTCCAGAGCTCCACCCATCACACGCTCCCCTTCCCCAGTGCAGCTAAGTACACCCTGTGCCTTTTTATTTCGTGTAAATAGTTCTGCAATTTCGACAAAGTTTTGTTGGTTTTGGGTTTGGCTGCCTGTGTCTGGTTCTGCGTTTGGGTCCATGTCTTGTACCAGCCTGTGGGGCCCGTTGACACTTTCAGGCTAATGAAGAGAAAACAGAGGTCCTTGTCTGTACCCCTGACAGATTGGTGCCTAAGATGATGAAAACTCTTGGTGCCCCTCTGCTACAATCTTCAATGAGGAACCTTGGGATAACTTCTGCCTCGGATTTAAGATGATCATTCACCCAATACACTCTGAATTAGAAATTGTTGTTGATATATCGATTTCATCTTTTCTGGATTTTTAATATTCTTTGTTCCCTCATCGGGATGTCTTCAAGTTTTTGGGAACACATTGGCGAGGAAGTACTGTTATGTCACACCATTGCTAATTCAGTTGCACTGACTCCCCATCAACTTCAGAGTCCACTTTAAAATTCTGGTTTTGAAATTCACAGCTTTGCATGGGCAAGCACCGGTGTACATCAGTGAACTTTTACATCCATACATCCCCATTAGGTCCCTGAGGTCTTGTGATCAGAGACTTCTTCCTGTACAACATACAAGGCTGAGAACTAAAGGAGACAGAGCTTTTGACACAGCGGCCCCCAGACTCTCTCCTATTGAGGCTAAGATCTGTTACATTTAAAAAAGCAGTCAACAAGAGATTTTTAAAACATATTTTTTACTTCATTTCTTTAAAGTTCATGTGAACTGCAAAGTACGCTACGATATTCATTTTCAAAAGGTGCTATATAGATAAAAATTTTACTTAAGACACACATACTTTATATAACTATATATAATGCAAACCTCTCTACTAAGCAAATAACTCAGAGTGAATTCCTTTTCAAATTTCAGGCCGAGTGCTCATCCAGGAGCTGAATCCATTAATAGTCATGTATTATACAAGAGCCCCAATCGCAAACACAGCTCTTTGGGGGAAAAGTTTTCATATCTAACCTCCAGGACATATTGAATGAACGCACTGAAGAAACTATACATTATGTAGCTGTTTGTGCATGCAAAATGGAATTATAGCCAATGGCAAGGTCTATATGATTAGTACACACTGGCTTCATTAAACTGTAATTAACCTAAATTATCTCTTTGGAAAAAGGATATATTTGTGTCCTTGACTTCAAAGATTTTCATATTTCTTTCTCAAAAATGCAAAACAGACTCACTGACATTTAGAGGGGAAGGTGATGGGTCCCCATTCCCAGGAGAAAAACTGACAAAGTGCCTAGATAAGGGGTTGGGCCACCATGCAGTGCCGCAGCAGCTTCACTGCTGCTTCAAACTAGTTCTTCAGATCTCTGCAACTGGTGAAAGGTTGAACAACATCCTTAAAACACGTATTCCTTCATTTGAAATTCTGAATATAGTGGTATAACATGCTGTATAACAAAACGAATCTCTTAAACACTCTCTTAACACAGATCTCTTTGCTGTGAAGGTCATATTATTGTGACTCACATCATTTTCTAACGTATTTAATGAATCACTGAGACTTGGCTGTTGCTGTCGGTAAGCGGCTACAACTTATACCTATTAACCAATCACTAGGAATGCAGCTTTGTACAGGTTACAACCTAATGTCTTACTCAGGTTTTTTAAATCTATGTTGCACAGTGTGGTTTGAAATTAAATTATTAGTGTTAACATAGTGTTACATAGTTTTTATCGGACTGGAGGACAGAGCCACTCAATGTGTGGCACTAAAAACCAGGGTAAAAATGAAGCCAGTTTTAATTATGAATCAGGTAGAGAAAATAATTTTCAGATGCTATCCTTTGTGATAAATAATTTTGATTTTTAATATAAAACCGTGGGTTGTTTAATGTAAACTGATTTTCTATTTCTGACAAAGTCAATATAGCATAACAGAGTCGTGAGCCTTCTTTTTCTTTTCATTTTCTTGTGCAGAGCAGAAAGGCAACCATTTAAGCAAAAACCCACAGGTAGATAGAGATGGACAGCATTGATAAATGGAAAATAAAAAATATATATACTGTTAATTAAAGTAAAGCTTTAAGTGGGAGCTGTTTATGTTGCACTACCTGTACAGATCCTTTCAGCAGTGATGGTCTTAACGGAGGCTGATATCTCCAAGGCTACTGACCTGAAAGCTACAATTTTGTAAGATCCAATTTATTAAATATAATTAAAACTGGCATAAAAATGTGACCTCATTTTGAAATATGCTATTTAAATATTAACACAAAAACCAATTGAAATACAGATTTTAATAAACCATATTTACCATATATATATATATATATATATTATATTGCGTTGAAAAGTATTTTTGTACCTCTCCAGATTCCTTCTTTATTAAGTTTTTATTTTTATTTTTATTTTTTTTTTACAGTATATTAAAACACATGTTTCGGATCTTCATATATTAAAACAGAGTAAATTAAAAAATGCAATTCAAATGACACATTAATTCACTAAGGGATGTAGCAAGTTCATAATTTAAGGTTCAGATGCATACACACCTCTCCTCTACTTTCAGTAACCCTGTACATATACAATTATGCCATTGTTGGCAGGTATCTCACCTCCAGTTTTTCCTTTTTCCTAGCTTCGTCCAGGTATCTCTTGCTCTGATGCAGCATGTTCCTAATCTGGTGTGACAGTCCTGCCAAACTGCAGTGTACATTGCTTATAGTTTGTGGTCTCTTCATGTCCTTTTCTTTCTTTACCCCAGCTGCTCAAAGCAGATGGCTGCCTTCCCTGAGCCTGGTTTTGCTGGAGGTTCCTTCCTGTGTTTTTCTAGTTCTGTGAATCACTGCCGTATAAATAAAATGAAATGTAATTTATTGAATAAAAATGGATTGGATTATGAAGTAAACATTGCTTTCATCAAGTTTTATTAACTTCGGTCTTGAACAAAACTTTGTATTAACAAAAAAAAAAAAGAAATACTCCAACCACTAGTGCAAACTGTGCAAAGTAGTTAAAATATATTGAAGCACATCCAGTTAATGGGCTTTACGGTGATGTGTGATGGTACCTCCTAGAATCAAAAACATGGGTGGGCAAATCCACACCCTCTGTTTAAATGTCAACAAATGTCAACATGTAAAACTATAGAGGAAAACAGAGTGAATGTGGCAAACCTAACTCAGTTACAGTTTTTAGTGTGTGAGATAGATATTATTTGAGGACACAGCTAGCATACTATTGTACTTCCAATGAAAAGGACACCTTTCGTGAAGGATTCAGAGAACAAAGATGGAGAGACCTTTTGAACACCCTTTTAAATATTTCAGATAGCACTGATCAGATTAGAAATGAAAGCCAATCTGGATCATATAGAACCCCGTTTGTAACCTCACACCAAATCAAACATGAGACAGACTTTGAACTTATAGAGCTTTCCAAATGACCTTGGGATCACATTTGAAACGCTCCATTGTTATTGAACATGCAGCAGAGATGGCACAGACAGCGACTGTAGTCTAATCAATGGCGGGCCTTTTACCGCTTTCTCCTTTCTTTGTCATAGAGCACAATATTTCATTACTGTGGATTAAAAAGATGGAGCAGACAGCAATGTTTGGCAAATCTCACGGGGGATTTCAGGCTACAAATAAAAGGGGTGTCTGATGTGTTGTGAGGAAAAGGGGAAATAGAAGGTGAGTGTGTAGTTAGCAGAGCTGAGAACTGAATAGAAACTGGTTTGAAATGAAGCATTTATTAACTGATTAACTGGAAAGGTGACTATGATGACAATATTCAAAGAGGTTTTCGCTGACCTTCAAACACAACAATCATTGGACAACTTCGTTGCGTTTTGTGTGGTCAGTGCACCTCATTCCCAGTACCAACCTATGTTGCAAGCATCAGAATCCGAAAGAAGAATGAAAGGTATTATGCAAATATAATCAAATATGTCTCGTGTCTGTTGTAATGCAACTTTTAATCTGGGATTATTGTTGTGCTTTGATTTCAAAATACAGGACAAAAATATTTTCTTTCTTAAAGATGAAACTTGATTATTTTATCGCCATTGGCGAAACAGAAGGATTTATTATAAAGCAAGATGTGCCAATGGGGTGTATTAAGCTTGAAATACGGGTTTTCTGTGTCACAAAGATTTCACTCTTTTTTACCTGGATCGGCATGGTCGTTTATGCCTAAGACATAACTGCTGGTTATAATCAGAGCTTCAGTTGAAAGATGGCTGTAAGCACCATATTTTTATTGAAAGAACTGGCCCTAAAGGAATACATTTTATACATGCAAACCATTGAGCCATATGTTACAATTGCTAAAAGGTTACAGCAGCACAAATTGTGCGACTCATTGCTATGAATATTTGCACCAATTTAGATGGTGATACAAAAAATGTAGAAATGTGTTTTATGCCTGATTCTAGTTAGTAACTAAGTATAGTTTACACTGGGACTACAGCTAATCAGAGAACAGATTATGCTTGATCAGTCTTTTTGCAGTTTAATATTCAAAAAAATTAATTAGTTTCACTTTGATCTGGCCAAAACCTAAAATAATTTCCACATCTCTGTTATGAGGCTATGGATGGGGTAGTGGCAGAGCTGAATGAATTGAATACCATAGAAATCTAAAAGTCATGCTGCAAATAAACAGCGGAACTGAGTATAGCTTCATAGGATAATGGTTTATATGATTTGCTTGGAAAACTAAGGCCACTGGTTTGACTAGAGACACCAACCCTGTTAGGGATTGCATCAGGAAGGGCATCTGATGCAAAACTCTCCCACATCAAACATGCACGTAGAGCTACCTACTGTGGTGTCAAAGAAGCCGTAATGATTTTCTTCAGTCATCGTCTTTTTCCATTTTATTTGTAGCATTTATATTCTTCTACATTTCTTTAAGAACCATTCTTCTGATAGTGCATCTAGTTGAAGTAAATGGTACCTAATCTGTTAATTTTCTGCAGAAGAAGAGTGTACACACAGACACTGAAGTAATCTAATTTGAGTTGGTTTTTAGGTTATCTCAAACTAGCTAACATTTAGAAAGCCTGGTTATTTTTGAAGTTGCTGAAATACATACATAGAAACAATGCACATGTGATTGTAGTAAACCAACACCCACATCTAAGGAGATCTTTATCAATGCTTCAAAATCCAAATACAACAAATGTTCGTATGCCTTAAAGTTTGCTGCAGACATTACTGTCAGTAATTTTTACATGGGTTTACTGGTACATAAAGTAAAATTAAAGACAAAAAAAATTTAATGTGTTAAAGCCAAGAAGATGCCATGACCATTTAGCAGCCATAAAGTTGCCATTCTCACTCAGATTCACACCTATAGTTATTTTAGAATTACCATTTAACCTAACCCCAGTAAATTTAGACAGTGGGGGGAAGTTGGAGTACCTGAAGTCAACACAGACAAACATGAGGAAAAATATGCAATGCTCTGGCAAAATAGTAGGATCGTCTTGCTATGAACAGTGCTAATCATTGCACCACCATGCTGCTGTGTGTCATGGAATTATGGAACTAATGTTAGCTCAATTACCTTGCTAGTTAGCACTTAGCACTTTTCTTCTGATTTCTACTGGAGCCATTAGGAGTTCTCTCTCCACTCTTCAACTATCTGGAACTCTATCTGGTTCATGGCTATTCCTTCTCAGATGTAGTATGTTTGGGCGGAGGGTTCCTTTGTGAGTGCACATGCGCCGACCAGCATGCTGCCTGCTGTAACCCATAATTTTCTTCGGATTTCCTCAGTATTTCTGATTCTGATTTTGATGATGTCCTCCCATTTGATTCTCTCTTCTTTGACTCTTTGATTCTGATTTCTACAAAGGTTAATAAATTGGAGACTTAGCTATTGAATCTTTGCTTCCTATTTTTGACAGCTATGAGGAAATTGAGGTCCAATTACTCTTTGCATCTTACTGCTAAACTCTTCATTTGTCACATGTTCATTGTATGAAGTGCCTCAAGAGCTTCTTGTTGCATCTTAACCGTGTTCCCACATTTCTTCTTCAAAGCACTGTTATCTGTGCTATAGTTGGCGAACTTTCTAATTTTAAGCCATCATCTGATATAAAAGTTCACTATTGTTTTCAGTGTTTTCAGTCTTTTCCTGCCAATTATGATTTCATACTTAATGCTTTGAGCATTGTTGGTCATGAGCTTTGTCTCTACCAAATACTTCAACATAACTTTAAGGAATGATTAATAGGAGAGATACTGCTTATATTGTATGATACAAAGTGTTGAAAAACCAATGATGCAATATCTACCTGTCGGAAGAATTCTGCTCATCAACAGGATGAATACAGGTTTGGGTATTTATGTTTAAATTAGGGCTGTCAGCGTTAATCGTGTTAAAATGGCAAGCTTCACGTGCTAACTCGATTAACGCATTAGCGCCGTCCAGCCCCACTCAAAGGCGATCCACGGTAACTCGTTACCGGAGATTTGCCGCTTTAACGCGGGTTTTGCGTTAACATCATTTTAACGCGAATAACGCTGACAGCCCTAGTTCAAATAAAAAAAATAGTAATTTGGTTGACTGTCCCTCTTTTCTAAAATATCAGGTAAGATGTCAGAATTAAACATAACTTGTTGTATTTAACACACTCAAAGACTGATAATGAGCTGTAATGAACCCCTTGACAACAAAACAACTACAATGTAATGTCATAATCAGCCAGTGATGAGATAATTATTGTTAATTAACATTTTGATGACCTAATTTACTGTCCTGAGAGTATTATCATACATATCCAGATAATCTCTCCAGCAGTGTTTTTTTTTCTTCCCGATCAGATAACGAGTCTTGATATATTTCTTGCTGTGTAACTGATGAACCCTTTATCGTAAAGCATGTGTGTCCCTATCTTACTATCTTGCATCAAGAGTATTTTTTGCCCTGGGAAATCCAGATTGAAGTGATTGTATAACAAGTGTGGCAGCCCAAAAGTAAAAGGTTGCAGATCGAGAAGGACGACTAAAGGAAGGTCCAGGATGGAACTTGACAATTTGCTGACCTTGGTCATCTCCTACAGACAAGACGAAACATGAACGGACATTAATGGATTGCCTCTTTGCAGTATCACTCCCCTCTGCCTATTTGTACTGTCCTTTTTTTCCAGCTTAGAAAAAGACATCCAGTCCTGACATCCCTGAAAGCCAAAAGTCTTAGCTATAATAAAGTCCCTGCAGGTTAAATCAGCACCTTGAGGGGGTTCCTATAACTCTGGATCAGCGAACTAGACCCTTCTGTAAAAAGAGTAAAAAGAACATAGACTGCATGTACATAGTATTTTACAAGGTGGTCAGCAAGATGCTGACTGAAACAAACTCGACCAAATTGAAACTGATATGTAGTAAAAGTGTCAAGTATACACTTAGTAAGTAATGAATGAACAATGAATTAAAAACAGTGTAAAAGTGAAAGTTTTGCATCTACTTGAGGAATATGAATATCAGCTGGACTTCCTGTTTTTTGTAGAAAGCAGGAGCTTGTTAGGAAGAGAATTACTAGAAATGAAAATACTATCATGCTCCACTGTGGGATTTTACTCAAAACTTCTAAATGTAAAACACCACAACTTATCCTACTAACCTTACCAATAAAACATTGGCAAAGACTGTATTATGTTTGATAACTGTTGTATATATTCATTTAAATAAGTGGATAAACATTTTGTTTAAAAACTCTTCTTTCGCTCCTAAAATCAAACAAATAATGAGGCAGCGCTGAGTGTTGGTGTCACAATCTGTGGGAGCAGACTGTGTGCAGTGTGAACAGTAGACCCAAACGAAGACATTATGGAGTGTGGAAATGCAAAAACAAAGCAACACGAACAGTGGCGAAATCTAAACTAAAAACTAAACTGGAAAGACTAGGAATGACTAAAACAACTATGAACAGTAGGAGCATGAGAGAAACTATGAGACCAAGAAACATGAACTAGAAACATAAACATGCCCTGAACAAAATCATGAAAACCCTGGGAACTTGGCAGGACGTGGTGGGAGGAAACACATATGACCTGACAAAGACTTAATGAAAGCATACAGACTAATTACACACAGGATCAGAACAAGTGGAAACACATGGGAAACAGCTGGCACAAATTAAAATAATGACACCACAGGGGAAGTAAAACAAAACACATTGAACATGGAGACACCTGACTCTTCAAAATAAAACAGGAAAACGACGTACACATGACAATACAGGCTTGACAACATGAAAACACCCAGACAAGATATGCACGAAACTAACACAGATGACCTAGGTGAAACATAACTAGATGAAACTCAAGGCAAACAAATAATAATCCTTTAACTCAACATTATCTCAAGATATAACATAAGACCTCAAACCATAAACTGAAAGCACTGGGTCACAAACCCAGCTCCTGACAGTTGGAAAAGGTCTAAATCATTTTATCACAAATAAAATCATCTTTGTTGCTGTTCTCACTTGAAAGAGAAGAAGAGAGAAGTTGGTTTATCATCTTAAGATGGAAATGTATTTCCAATTTCAACTTTATTTTAATTGTATAGCACACTTAAAACATCTGTAGTTAAGCTAAGTGCTTTACAAATTCAAGTTTCTCAGGGAAAAAAACATTGCCCAAAGCATCAAACTGCCTCAGTTGGCTTGCCTTTTTCCTATAGTACAGCAAGATGGTGCACCACCACATTATGGGTGCCAGGTCCGAGCATTCCTAGATGAACAGTTTCCTGGAAAGTGGATTGTTCGTCGTGGGCCAGTTGAATGGCCCCTAAGGTGTCCTGATCTGACCCCCTTAGACTTTTATCTTTGGGGTCATCTGAAGGCAATTGTCTATGGTGTGAAGATACGAGATGTGCAGCACCTGAAACTATGGATACTGGATGCCTGTGCTGGCATTTCTCCTGCGGTGTTGCTATCAGTGTGTGAAGAGTGAGAGAAGAGGGTTGCATTGACAATCCAACACAATGGGCAGCACATTGAACACATTTTATAAGTGGTCAGAAACTTGTAAATAAATCATGAAAGAATAAAGTTACGTTGAAACCAAGCACACCATTGTTTTTCTTGTGACATTACCAATAAGTTTGATGTGTCACATGGCCCTCTTCCTATGAAAAAACAAAAGTTGTATCCAAGATGGCCAACTTCTAAATGGCCACCATGGTCACCACCCATCTTGAGGAGTTTGCCCCCTCACATATACTAATGTACCACAAACAGGACTTTAATATCACCAACCATTCCCATGTTATTACGGTGTATCCATATAAATGGCCCACCCTGT
>VUQR01013453.1:24151-51127 GCA_015108515.1 Hemichromis elongatus | reverse complement strand
GGAACTCCGTCTCAGGTCTAGTCCACACGTAGCCGGGATTTTCAAAAACGAATATCCGCCCCTGAAAAAACTCGCGTCCACACCACCTCATTTAAAAAAAAAACTCCGTCCACACATAACCACATAAGGGCATTGTTAAGCACATTCATTGACATGCCAGACCTGTAGGGGGCAGTAGTTCCCCGTATCCTATCCAGTCAGGTTAACTTTTTGCCTTTCTGCTTACGTTCAACAAAACATGAAACATGTAAAAACAAACAAGCAAAAAGCGCTTGGACCGTTGATAACGCGAGCGCAGCTCTGAGGGCGTCCATGCTGTAGTGCAAACACAGGTCGCAAACCTGACGTCAGCATTTGTGTCGCAGAAAGTGACGTTGCGGATCCTAAAACTCCGGTTATGTCTGTCCACACACAAACGCTGAAGACGGAGAAAACGCAGATTATCACTTTGGCCGGAGTTTTTAAAAAGATCCGTTTTCGTGCTGCAAAACTGCGTTTCTGTGTGGACGACGGGCCGAACCGTAGAAACATATCCTCGTTTTGGGAGATCCCCGGCTACGTGTGGACGGGGCCTCAGTGTGGACGGGAGGACAAAACGATGCATTAGTGTGGACGCAGCCTGAGAAACTTTGGCAGCGTGTGTGTGACTGAAGCTCTCTGAGGGTTTCTTTCATGCTGAGAGGATTGGAGCTCGCTCAGCGCCGTCTGTAACGTGTTGCTGCGCTGCTCTTAGGACGTGTTTATGTTGAGCTCTTTGCTCTCTGGTGGATGTAACTTGATCTTTGGTCCGGTCCCGGGGGGGGTTTCTTTTTTAAACTAATAAATGTGGCTTTGTCCACTCCAAGCTGATTAAATTCCCAAAGGCATTTGTGGTCTCTGTTTTCAGTCCTGACTAAAATGTAATTTTGTTAAAAATCAGTCTGCATAAACCTGAAATGGCCGGCTGAGGAGTTCCTGTGGCCGGTACACTGCAGGCCTTTCATATGACTTCCTTTCATGAAGGAAGGAAGAGCCGTGAAGGCCACAATGCTTCGCTGGTTTTCACTGAAACTCTTGAGAAATGGTTCTTGTGGATGTGTGATGGCTTCAGATTGTGTCCCAGTTAAGTCACCCATGAATCTATTTGTAAAGTAACGTGTAAATCACCAAAAAGCAGAGCAGAAGTATAAAATATTACAAATACACGCAGAGCTGATGCAAACCCCCCATCAGACTGGGGGTCTTTGCATGTTAGGTGTAAACCGCTACACTACAGAGTTACTACAGTATGAAGCACTCAGGACTGAAAACAAACTTGTAGTCAGCAGAAGAAACAGCTGTGTGCTTCATCAGTCATCGTTTTTAGACCTCGGTAGATGAAAACTGTGTTGGGCTCACTGTTGAAGAAACCTGTGACGTGCTGGAACAGGAAGCGTGACTTCGATGGAGAACTTCTTGCTCAACTCGAACTTCTGTGAGCCGTCGATGACTTGAGCAGATGTGTGTTTCACATGTGACCGCGCTCCTGTTTGCTCACTGCGAGTTTCAGCAGAGTAAACAGCAGCATGCCTCTCGCTGCAGGACGCTGATGTTTACTGACTTGACTGATCTGGTTTTATATGTTCCGCCTGTACTACACATCATAAATGTTTTAACTTCTCTGTAGAAGCTAGAGTCAGTCCCAAAACCACTAAAATGACACGTTTTCCTCGTCATTTCACCCCCAAATTCAAATAAAAGTCAGTGATCCATCCATGGATCTATATTTTTGTGACCGTGTGAAGCCCGAGTACACGCAGAGAACCCACGCGGAGAACACGCAAACTCCACGCGCTGCGAGTCCAGCTGGCCAGTGGTGCAGTGGTTAGAGGTTCGGTTTCAGTGCATACAAAGCTCTGCGTCTGCTGCAGCGTGCAAACACGGACTGTAACAGGATGTAGTGTGACGGGGGAGTCATATGAGATGCTTGCCTCGGACTGAGTGCAAAGGTCCACGTGTCGGTCTTCGCTGTTTGCGTTCTGGCTTCGATGTGTTTTTGGCAGCACCGCACTGAGAAGCTGAAGCCGTGCGTCTCCTCACTTCTCAGAACAGTGTGCCGTCCTGTCATTTACTGCCATCTTGTGGCCACAGTTGGTTACTGTCTCGGAACACTAGCTTTGACTAAAAACATTTTGGTATCTTTAACCTCTTAAGCCCCCGTCAGGTCCTGACTGAAGAGCTCAGTTTCCTTCCTGTCGCTCGCTCTGGTCATGTCTGGTGAAACGTACGCTGAGAGCTGCTTCATGCACTTACGCTAAAGTTACACGTAGACTTCAGCTGGATAATTATGATAACGTCCCTCCTCCTCGGTCTGTCTGCGTCACTGAGACAGAGCAGGAGAGGAGGAGCTAACTCGACTCTGCTGAAACGAGATTAGATAATCTAGGATAACGAAGGGAAAACGTTTTTTAACGTTAACTCGCGAAGGAATGACGTCCAATATTGTGCAAAAATCATGAGCCAATTTCATTTGTCTGTGTTCTGCAGGAAAATGGATGCAACGATTTATTGAAGCATGTTTTAAAAAGGGGCGTGGGGTTAAAACGTATACGGCAAAAACACATTTCTGTGAATCAGACAAGCTTGAAAATGAATATTTGGTATGATTGCTTTTATTTTTCAGCAGTCTGAACTTTCAGGCAGATTTCTGTCATTTAAGGATCTTCAGGAATTTTTCTTCTTGCTTCTGAAAGGACGTTCAGAGCTCTTCTCTGGATGTTTCTTCTTTTTGTTCTGTTCTCCGTCAGGATGATCCCACACTGCTGTAATAATGTTGAGGTGTGGACTCTGTGGAGGTCAGTCTGAGCGCCCTGCTTTCTGCCCAGGTGTACTTTAGCTTCAGGTATGTTACTGCCAGTCGGGTGCTTTGCAGATGGCTGCTGCATTTAGAAGTTGATCACTTTGTGCAACACCGCTGCCTGCACTGCAGCCCGAACCACGACAGAACCTCCACCGTGTTTCACAGATGTCTGCAGACTCACCAAAAATGTAACTTGGCACACGTTGGCTGCACAATTACTTGTATTTGACTTTCCAGAATTAAATGAACCATCAAAGCAAAGACAAGCCAATCACTCCCTGAGTGAGCAGTCAACGGCCTGTCTACACGAGCCAATCACAGCTGTTCCCTGCTCCGTGCAGCGCGGAGCTTCCTGGACCAGTAACACTGTTAAAATGCATCAGTGCACTGCAGACATGGGGGTTAGTAATCCTTCATGTGTCTGCACCACAAACAACACCAACCTTATTCAGCCAGCTCAAAGACTCCATCAGCAAAGACTCCATCAGCAAAGACTCCATCAGCAAAGACTCCATCAGCAAAGACTCCATCAGCATAATTAATGCATTAAAGCCAGCAGTGCAGCTCACACCTGCTGAAGCCACCAAAGGCTCATTTATAAACAGTCTGTTACAGCAATGCAGAGATTTGTTTACAGACACACATTTTGTTAATCATGACAAATCATTGTGTTGTCCGTGTTGATCACAGTAATGGTGATTATCATTTAAGCTGTAGCCCGTTCTCTGGGGTTTGTCCTCCATCCCTCCAGTTTCTTCATCTATTTAATTATTTTTAACGACACACCGAACACTATGCTGAGATTTTATCTGATAGCTCTTTGGAAATGAGGTCATTGTGCTTCTTTAAGTTGCTTGAAGATGTTTCAACTCTCATCCGAGAAGCTTCTTCAGTTCTAGGGTCAATGGCGAAGATTCCCAGGTTCTCTATGGGAGTGTCCCCCCAAGGTGCACACTGGACCCCCTACTGATCCTCTACCTAATCACACGAGCCACTGGTGCAGAAATACTATTTTATGCATGTCAGACTATGTGGTCTTTGGCGTGTTCTGTGACAGATCAGTAGTACTAAAGTAGCTGGAGTTGGTTCATTGGTCAGTGGTTACAACATTCCTCTGAAAAGGTTCAGGTACGAGGAGTGGACTGAAAATGGGTGAAAAGCAGCAAAGGGCAAAAACATGTTTGGCTCTGTGGGAGCAAAATCCGCAGTCATGTACGGCACTGTGAACCACACAAAGGTGGGTTAGTGATCCGATATGCAGAAAGGTCAGGGTGTCCAGTCTGATCCCCTCCGTCTGAGGCTGCGTCCACACTATCGCTTCAGTCCTTTCCAAACCGTTGTGCATCCACACTGAAACGACTGAAACACTTATGTTCCTGTCAGGGGTGCCGCCACAAATTCTGGGCCCTCTACATTTTTCACAGATATTAACCCAATAAACAGCCTGTATGATGCGACATGCCTGCGTTTGTCACTGTCTCAGCTGCATCATAGGAAGACAGGCTATGCTAGTGACCGTAGCTTGAACGGACAGGTGGAACGAACCATTGTGAAAGGGAGGGGTGTGTCATAAACAGTACATTATTAAAATACATTATTTGTTAAATATTATTAAATATATGGTCAAAATACACTATGTGTAGGAGGGGCCCTAGCACATTTAACGTATACATTAAAAAGAAAATAAGAATAAAAAAGGGATCTGGTCTTCTGGGCCCTTAGAATCGTCCTAACCTTCCACCCCTTTACCGCGCCCCTGGCTCCTGTACTGAGCGTGTGTGAGACGTAAGGCGATTGGCCCGAGTCATTTCTGTGTGCC
This sequence comes from Hemichromis elongatus, assembly GCA_015108515.1. NCBI lineage: Eukaryota > Metazoa > Chordata > Actinopteri > Cichliformes > Cichlidae > Hemichromis > Hemichromis elongatus. The sequence continues at coordinate 46,490 of VUQR01013453.1, read as the reverse complement.
GTTTATTTACTTCCCGGCTCTTTGAAACGTCGCGGCCAAATGTGGAGGACAAGCACCGAGTTTTTAAATGGACTAACAACGAGGTGGAGTTGTTGCTGCGAGTAACACAAAAGTACAAAGTTGCAAAAGTGAGTTAGACTCTGGAGCGCGTACACACTGATATCTTTAACAGGGCCGTCAAAACAGCTGCTGTTTAATGCCCTCCGCCAACTTAGATTAACTGGTCACATGACTGCATCATGTGACTAACATGCGTCATCGTTTCCAAAACGCTCCGTCTTCTTTGACCAAAATCGCCGTCTGAGTTTGGACGCGAGGTCAAAACGAACACGTGTTGGTGTGGGCGTGGCCTGATCCACTCGCTCGGTAACGCGTTTGTTTGGTAGAGCTGTTTTTTCCACACATGCAACAACATGACTGCCTCTGGTAATTACATCTAATATACATGTCATGAATTTAGTGCAGCACGTGTTGAATTTCCTTTGAATTACATTCAAAGTCATCTGACCCCCTGCTGTGTGTGTGTGTGTGTGTGTGAGACACAGATACAAAGAGTAGTTATCTCAGGACTGTTGGATTTAAATACAACAAACAAGTCAGTCACCACCCACATGGTTGATATTAATGAAGACCTAGGTCAGCTGACTCACACACACACACACACACAGCTGGGCTGCTTTCATTGGGTGTCAGCTGATAGAATCACAATAGAGCCGCTCAGCATGGTCGTTACCCGTTTGTCATGTTACACCACTTCCTGTGTGCTGGGGCAAAGTTTACCGCAGCACATGGTGATTGGTGGATGACCTCATCGTAGTGGCTTTTACTGACTGACGGGCCAGCCGACCAATCAGGGGCACCGCATCCTCCGCAGCAAACCAAACAGGTGTGTTTGCTGTTAAAGTGCTGCTGAAGCTCCTCCCACTCTGATGTGGTGTGAGAAAGTTCAAAATCTAAACACAGCTGGGAGAGCGCCTTCATCCCGTCCTCCTGTTCACACACACAGACTGTAGATACAGAGAAGACGATCACACACACACACACACACAGACGCTCACCTGGCTGTTGGAGCCATGTCGCAAACACTCACTCAGAATCCTCTGGAGAAGACCTGGGGTCCATGGATGCAGAGCAGGCTGAACAGACGGAGAGGCTGTGAGTACACAAGCGCACACATGCAGCACATGTGCGTGTACACACACACACACACACACACACACACGTGGTTTACGCTGTGACGCCTTATTAGTGTGGATGCTCATCAAAGCATCCACAGTTTTCTGCTTCTGTTTCTTTATTATTATTATCTATTCTGTACGTTTTTCGCCGTCTATCTCCTCCCACACCGTTAGATTCCTCTTCTTTAGGACATGACTGCTTCTACTTTTCTCTTCTTTAACTTTTATATTTTTTAAGTTATTCCAGTTATTTCACTTTTCAACAAAAATTTTACCATGTATTTCAATGGGAGGGTCACTCGGGCCAGCCAATCCCAGCGCACGTCCTCCGGGATGTGGGCGGGGCTTAGCACCAGAATCCCTTTGATCTCAAAATCGTTCAGCTATGAGCGTCCACGCTGCAGTTTCTTCAGAAAATGCATTCTCTAGTGTTGCGTTGTGATGCTGATACTTGTGCGTTATGTGTCTCGATTCAACAGGACTTTCACTCTGTGTGTGTGTGTGTGTGTGTGAGTGTGTGAGCAAGACCTGACGGCCATTCACCCTGAAGGGTCGCTGTGAGATTGCGTGCACGCGTGCTACTTTGATGCCAGTCAGACGGTGCAGTCAGGACAGACTCACACAGTCACCAATAACACGTGTGTGTGTGCATCTCAACTAAACATCTAAAACAATCACAATAACAACATTTTTAGATGGAACCTTTTGAAGGAAGAGTTACAAAGTATGACAACTATGCTGTTGGTGGACGTGGATAAGCGTGTGGTGAGGCTCCGCCTGCCCAAACGGGCGCTTCGCCCACCCAATCAGAAGTGGCGACCGCATGGTTTTGTTGTTGTTTAACCAGCAGTGCAGAAAAACACCAGAATCACCACAAAACCACCACAGCCGTAAGCTTATCAGTGCACAAGTGTCTGACTCTGGCCTCAGAGCAAGGCAGCAGAGCGGTCGTGTAGCGGCAAAGTCCACATTTCTGCACGCTGCTGGTTTGATGTGAAGTCTGAGGGGGAGGAGCTTGGCGGTGGGCTTTGGATGAGATGGAAGTACGATCCCACACACGGAGAAACGCACGGACGTCAGATTGGTCTGAGCTCTGCCCTGAAGCCATTGGCTCAGATTATTAGATTTATTTGGCCCCAATAAATGATTTTTTTCAATCAGCAATTAAGTGTGACGTATTTCTATAGAACAGACACACAACCGCAGCGTGCTTTACAAAAGTCAACGACAGCAAACTAAAGAGAAAAGAAAGAAATCAGACACTGTGCTGATGTGAAAAAGGGGACAAATAGAAATCGAGTAAAGAAGGAAACACTGCACGCGTGTAAGAGAACGACAGTACGCTTCACCTCACAGAGAAGTGCAGAACGGGAGGAAACGCCCAGACGACACCGTGTGATCACACAAGACAAAAGCTCCGCATGAGCTTTAAATGGTGTCCTTTCGTGTTTCTGTGTCTGTGGGAGGGACCATCACGGCCTCTGAGAATGACTCGCGGTCAGACGGAGTTCCTTCGTCACCAACATCTGGTCCAGCTCTAACCCTCCGTCGCATGAAGATCTCACTGCACTCAGAGATGAACCGGACGTCGTTCTGTTGTCGCTGCCGCCCGTACAGACCAGCGACGCTTCAGCTTCGCTCTTCTTCCACTTAAACTTTTCACATCCACCTAAATCAAGAGGATGAGAACAGAGGCGGCGTCAGAGCATTTAGATCAAGGCGATACGGAGGACGAGGTTTCAAAGAAACAAATGAAATAAAAATGAAATCGTTTTAATGCCTTTGATACGTTTTAACACAAAAAACATAGAAACTAATTTATAAACTGTTACATGTATGTATTTTATTAAGAGAGCACGCAGCAATCATATGACCCCCTATGAGCAAGCACTTTGGCGACAGTGGGAAGGTAAATCTCCCTTTTGACAGGAAGAAACCTCTGGCAGAACCAGGCTCAGGGAGGGGCGGGGCCTGTCACAAGTAGAGATCCTGCACGAGGAAGTGTGCGAGTCAGAGTACTGATTACACAGAGTGCTTATTCATCGCATGTCATGTAGTAGATGGAGTATTTATGTGTTCGTCAGACTCCAGATGCTAAAACTTTATGTCTTCTTTGAACGTTGTCTTGGGCGTGTGTCCTCGGCGCGTGTCCTCCCCGTGCTCGGACACCTGCAGTGGTGACCTGTAGTCACCGTCTTTGTGTTTGTGCGTTTCAGCCTCGGTGCCCCAGTTCACCAACTCCCCGACCATGATCGTGATGGTGGGCCTCCCGGCACGAGGGAAAACCTACATCTCCTCGAAGCTCACCAGGTACCTGAACTGGATCGGCGTCAAAACCAAAGGTATCAGCTGACGGCACGGGGCTAAGCTGTAACTCCAGGTCGTCGTCGCACACACGGAAACACGTTTGTTAGCGTGAGGCGTTCCTCTTTAACGTAACGCAGCTCATGGTGTTCGATGCAGGTTCATCAAACCATCAAAGGCTTGATTTGGTCTGCTGTGTGTTACCAAAACACTTCCAGGGTGCTGAGGCCTCCTCGGGACTCTGAAGGTGCTCTGTGGTATTTGACACCAACATGTCAGCAGCGCATCCTTCAGGGACCGAAAACGTTCATTACATGGACCTGATGAGCCTGTTGATGACATTGAAATGAATGTCTGATAGTAAGAAGGAGATTCCTCCTCATGGTTGTAAACTGTGCACAGTACAAACGACTCATTTGTCTTTCTTCTTCGTGAATGTAAACATCTGTTCTCCTCCGCGCTGCACTTTCATGGACACCCGTCAGCCGTAAACACGTTTCATTGTGCTGTGGAGTTTTAACGCTGTGTCCTGTGGGGACGAGTGTGCAGCCGCTGCTGCTTTCACACCGACGGGGGTTTGGTGTTGTTGAAATCATGAACGGCTCGTTCTCCTAATCTGTGAAGGTCACTCTAAAAATCAGCAGATGGTATTGTCATTAGCATGTTGGGCTGTAAGCCCCGCCTCGCCTGTAACCTGTGGGCGTTGTGAGCGATGTGTTATGTGTAGAGCCAGGCGTAAAGGTTCTGTGTTTGTGTGTTCCAGTGTTTAACGTGGGGCAGTATCGCAGACAGGCCACGTGCTCCTACAACAACTACCAGTTCTTCAGACCCGACAACGAGGAGGCCATGAAGATCCGCAAGTACGAACCTTCAGCTTCACCGCTGTCACACCTCAGCGTCAAGGCGCTACCGTGTGAGGCTGTGCACAAGTCTCGAGCCTCTCCTCCTTACATGTTGCTTCAGAGGAGCCAGACTACGTCAGCATTTTTAAAGTGCTCGTTATAAATACGTGTCGAACTTTCTGAAGGTCTTTAAAAGTTATTATTTGAACATTTGCTGCTTTTCTCCCGTTTTCAGTCCAGTTCTTGGACCTGAGACTTTTATTTTGTTTAAGCCTCAACTCTGAGCCGTTTAGACTGAAAGTGTTCGTACCAAGTATTCGTTTTCAAACTCGTTACAGTTGTTCAAACGTTGTTTTTAGACTTTTGTTGTTGAGTCAAAAAGTGATGTCGGACACAAAGTGAGACGTGGAGCTTCGCTCGTACAACAAACTGAGCAGCTCCTCTGTTTCCACTCCACGATCGCGGCCCAGCAGGCGTTCAGGTTCACCAGTCGGTCCCTGAACCCCAGGTGCTGCTCACCTGCCATCACGCTGGAAACAAGAAAAATACATGTGATGTCCCGCAGATAAAATCCACACACGTGCTACTGAGCTCTTGTAGCGCTCACAGTGGTCAGACCGCAGCAGCGTTTTCATGTGTGTCAGACGTTAAACGCTCACTGCTACCCGTGACATTCTCAACACGTGCAAACATACGTGGAAACGCAGCACGAGCAGCTGAGGCTGTTTCCTACTTTCATACCAAAGCGTAAAGAAATGAGGGTCCAGACTGCTGCACAGGATGTTACATCATCATGCCTCTGTGTGTTTCTGTGTGCGTGCAGGGCCTGTGCCGTCGCCGCCCTCCAAGACGTGTGTGAGTACATCAGCAGTGAGCAGGGTCAGGTGGTGGTGAGTCCAACTTTTACTTCACACACACACACACACACACATATATGTGTATATATAATTGTATTTCAGGAAATTGTGAACAGTCTCAGTTTTAAGGGTTTGTTGTTTTGTGCTGTGACTCAAATCTGGGTTCATGCGACGTTCACATGGTCGTCTGAGCCGCTGTGTCAGTCGGTCCGTGTGGGGTTACTACGCCGTTTGTCTCTTGAAGGTTTTTGATGCCACAAACACCACGCAGGACCGCAGAGAACTCATCCTGAACTTTGCCAAAGAAAACGGCTACAAGGTTTGACTTTCTCGCCCTTTCTCGTTAATAAAGATAGAAACGTGTACGTCCGACTCCTGTGACAGCTTCCGTTTCCCTTCCCGTTAAGGTTTTCTTTGTGGAGTCGATATGCGACGACCCCGACATCATCGCTGAGAATATTAAAGTAAGTGAGGCTCGCGGCTGCTCGCGGCCAGGATCCGTTGTGCTTTCACATTGTTGTTGTTGGACCGAGCTGGGCCGAGCTGGCGGGGGTCTTGGCAGGACCTGGACTGGTTTTTGTTCCACAACAAAAACATGTGGAGAAACGCTTCCTGCAGCTTCTCCGTCCTTTTCTCTTGTTTCCACTTCAGTTTGGCTCGTTTTCAGACTTGGCGTTGTGCGTGCAGCTCACGTCTCTCTCAGCATGTGTCCTGCTTTGGTCCTGACTGTTTCCACTCTCTCTGCCTGAACACAGCAAGTGAAGCTGAGCAGCCCGGACTACGCCGGCTGTGACAAAGAGGAGGCCGTGGCCGACTTCCTGAAGAGGATCGAATGTTACACGATGACCTACGTCCCTCTGGATGACACCAAGGACAGGTGACTGCCTCTGCTGAGGAAAGCCAGCCTCTGAGTTACATCCACAGCTCGTGGTTCACCGTGAGCGTGGAGGCGGATCAGCCACACACTTCTTATTGTCCGCGCTAAACTCATAAAATAACCAGAGACGCGGGGAATTTGGAAGTAAATGATCTCCACGATCATCAAATCAGTCACTCTGCTGTTTGCACAGTCAGTATTTGAGTTGATGCCTCTGAAGCCCATTAAATGTCACAATATTCTTAAATTGTAATAAAGAGATTGCTGAGGGAGAGATTTGTAGTTTTACGGGTTGCACGTCTCAGCCAGTCCGGCGGTTCCCGCGGTAGACGCCTCAAACACGAGCCAGTAATATGGAAGGATTCCTCACATGACTGTGGCTCAGGAGCCCGAGCGGTTTGCCCACTAATGGGGAAGTCTGTGGTTGAATCTTGGGTAAGATCCTGAACTGTGAGTCGTCCCTGAGCATCCATCAGACTGAGAGTAAACAAAATACATGTGCATGAAGTACAAATACAACAAAGTACAAATATGATGGCAGAAGAAATGCGCCACTTTAAAGAATGAAATCTTTGTAGGAGCTTCACGCTGATACATCGCCGCGTCTTCGGGCTGGCCGAGCGTAAACACACCGTTTGTGTCCAGCAGAGGGCGGGACGTTAAAGAGGGCTGACACGTTTGGGTCTCTTGTCCTCGTCTTTCTGCAGGAACTTGTCTTACATTAAAATCTTCAACGTGGGCAGCAGATACCTGGTGAACCGGGTCCAGGACCACATTCAGAGCCGGATCGTCTACTACCTCATGAACATCCACGTCACTCCGAGGTCCATCTACCTGTGTCGCCACGGTGAGAGTGAACTGAACCTGGTGGGTCGCATCGGGGGCGACTCTGGGCTTTCCTCTCGCGGGGCAAAGGTTTGTTTTCTGTTGTTGTTTTGCTAAATGCACCCGTGATCTCAGTTCATGTTGTCGGTGAGAGCTTTCTCTTGCGTGTCGCTCAGTTTGCCAGCACTCTGGGGACCTACATGCGTGGGCAGTGCATCAGCGACCTGAAGGTGTGGACGAGCCACATGAAGAGGACCATCCAGACCGCAGAGGCTCTGGGAGTCCAGTACGAACAGTGGAAAGCTCTCAATGAGATCGACGCCGTACGTAAAGAAAGGGCGTGGCCTGCGTAGATTTCTGCTCGTTTGTAAGAAACGGTCCGAGCCAGACTTCCTGTGTGTGTCACTTCAGGGGGTTTGTGAGGAGATGACGTACGAGGAGATTCAGGAGCATTTCCCCGAGGAGTTCGCACTGAGGGACCAAGACAAGTATCGCTACCGCTACCCTAAAGGAGAGGTGGGTGTGGGCCGTCCTTACACCTGCTGGCCAGCAGGGGGCAGCTGCTCTGGCTGTTTTAAAGGAGTCATTATGAGCTCAGGTCGCATGTTTCAGGTCTCAGTGAATAAAAGATGAAAGTCATTCTTGACAAATATCTAACTGTGTGTGTCTCAGTCGTACGAGGACCTCGTTCAGCGTCTGGAGCCGGTCATCATGGAGCTGGAGAGGCAGGAGAACGTTCTAGTCATCTGTCACCAGGCAGTCATGAGGTGTCTGCTGGCCTACTTCCTGGACAAGAGTGCCAGTAAGTGGTTTACTGGAGCTTCTGCAGTAACTTTGCTCACCTTCACTCTCATGTTTGTGATTACAAAGTGATTAAAACCAGTGTTGCTTTGAATTATTCCCATAAATACCACCCTGTGAACCCCCCACCCAGGGCACAAGATCACATCTTATTTAGCTTTACAGGATTTTTTTGATCATGAAACAAATGAAGAAACGATGACATAGAGATTCCCCGAGTTTCTCTCTCTGTGGTGAAAGTGTGTGATGGCATGTCGTGTTGTGAATAAACAAATCTACCACTTCTGTCTCCGTGTCCAGACGAGCTGCCGTACCTGAAGTGTCCTCTGCACACGGTTCTGAAACTCACCCCAGTCGCTTACGGTCAGTCCCACCTCCGTCTGCCTCCTCCTCTGTTGGTAGCATTAAAACAAGCTCGCCCTGCAGCGTAAACTAGCGAACATGAAGCCAGATGAGGAAAGTGGTTTTTAAACGGCGTGCTGGTGGAAGAGGTCACAGCGTGCACGTCACAGCCTCTGTCTGTTTTTCCTCAGGCTGCAAAGTGGAATCTGTCTTCCTGAACATCGAGGCTGTCAACACACACAGAGACAAGCCGGTGGTAAATATGACTCCTCTTCTGTGTTTAAACGCATGTCGTAGTGTTAAAGAAGCCTGAGAATGACCGAGGAGCAGAGGAGCCGCGCACACTCAACGCTGAGTTAAAGGTGTTGATGAGTCACAGAGTGGTGCGCGTGCATCTGTCTGGACTTCTGTGCTTTGGGTCACATCAGTAAATAAACCAGCCTGCATTGATTCAAAGCGCTGCCATCCTGATTGCGCATCAGACTCAGTTGGAGTTTGTCTTTCTCAGAACGTCGACGTGGACCGAGACCCGGCCGAGGCCCTGGAGACGGTCCCTGAACACATCTAGAGGAGGACGGCCCGGGGGGAGCTCCTTTTTATAAGTGGCCTTTTATCGTTTTTTAATTTAAGTAATCTTAGAGATCATCGCTGTTGTGATTGTTGCTGTTGTGACAGTTTGAAGCTTCACAACACCGAAAATGGGACGTTTCTCTGTGGTAGCCTCTTTCTGTTGTTGATGCACTTTATGATGCGGGGCCGAGGCCGGATGAAGAAGGGGACTCTTCTACTGTGAGACAAAACAAAGTAGTGCTGAACACGTGCCGGGTGGTCTGCAACAACACTCGTTTAGTTACTCCTCGACTCTCCCTCACCTGTACCTGTGCAGTAACCTGTGTCAGTCCCAACCGACGTACCTAACACGTGGGCGGGTCACCTGCAGAGAGTAAGGAGTTGTTACAGAAGCGAAGCTGAGAGAGCCTTAAAGGACAGTTTGATAAGATTTTAGAATCACTGAAGACGTTTTTATTCCTGACAGTAAAACCGTCATGTTTGATCTGGTGGTAAATGCACCATTTTAATTTGATCTAATAGACTACTTAAAACCACATTCACCCATTCAAACGGGACTTTTCCACCATCAGTGGGCCTTCTGCGTAGGCACAAATAAAAACCCTCCTCCAGTCGTGTATTTGGGGCCTTGATGCTGATAGAACAACCAGAACACGTGCTCTAATAAAACAAGAAGACGCTGAAAAAAAGTTTAAAACAAGATCAAGACAGAAAGTTTGAAACGCCTATAAAACTGGAACCACAGCTATCGCCACCTGGTGGCCTTCAGACAGAATGCAGGTAGATGCATCCATGTTTTTTACCATGTCTGCTCTGCATCTCTTTGAGCTTTGGAAGAGGAGGCAGCAGGTACTGAAGGTTCACACACAGGTCCAGGACACCCAAACACACCTTTTGGATCCTGTAAGGAAACAGGTGCCTGATTGGTTGAGGTGTGCTCCTCCTTTAACCGCAGCTGCAGTCCTTTAGCTTTACACAGAAACCAGAAATGGTTCAACGATGGCACCCTGACTCAAGTTTTGACGCGTTTCTGAAGCGCAGTGTTGGACTTTTCATAAACCGGAACAGCTTCACATCTATAAAAGATTTAATGTCCTCATGTCACAGCTGCATGACTTCGATCTAAACATTCAGCTCAGTTATTTAGAAAAAGACGACTGCGGCTAAGAGACAAAAGAAGTTACTGTACAGAGGAAATGGATCGGCACGTGTAAACTCCAAACACGCGCAGTGTTGCAGCAGGACAGCAGAAGCTCGGATTAGCTTCAGTCTTCACAGACTGAGCTGGTAGTTCAGCGTTTTAATAACCTCTTTTAAACGGCCGCGTTCATTATAAATAAAAGATGGAGGCAAACTATCCGCGCCCAGATATCCACGGGTGACTCCGGGGTCGGTGAGTGGACTCGGCAGGACTGGGTGACGTGTTTGGATGAATGTGGTTTTTGGTAGTTTTCAGTATTTTTCATTCTAAAAGATAAAACAGAAACAAGGCCTTCGAATCACACGACCCATAATTCCTGAGTAAAACATGAGGGGACAGCTGGTCCACTGCCCCATACTTCAATGTGCCTCATAAATACACAATCCATGACTACTCTATGCACACACACACACACTTTAATGGGGAGGGAGCTCTGGTACATCGATCTTTTTTTATTCTGTGAAGCCACTCTGACCGTTCGTGGTCCTGATGATGCGTTTGCGGTCATCCGTCCGCTCTGGTCCTGCTCTCTGTTTCCTGGACTCGCTGATCCAGGATCACTGGTATCATGAACTCATCCACGGGCTCCGTGTGCTCACTCGCCTACAGGCAGGTTAATGTTTAGGAGGGAGACTGGTTCATTACAGATCAGTAAAAGCATCACTTAGATGCTAGAATCAAAATAGCTACACCCTGTGGTCCTTAGAGGGACTGCGCTTGGATAAAACACCAAACACCGTTCTGCTAATTATTGCTGCAGAATTAATTGGCTTCACTGTTATCATGAAGCTTAGCCTAAGTGCAGCTAACACCTGTGCAGGCTCCTGGTTAGAGCCACTTTGTACAGGAAGTAGCGCACACCTGTGCTAAAACCTTCAGGTGTTCTTAATAATAGTATCAATAAGCTAATACGACTAAATATACCTCAAAGCCTGCTGTTTAGCGTTGTGCTCACCTGGGAAACTGTAGAAAAACTGCATATTTTCCAGAGTTGGTAGCATGTTTAAATCATGGTTACCATGGTGATAGGCTGTCGTTATGTGAGCCACGTTAGTGATACCAGTAAACCTGGATGACCGACTAACACCATTCACCTGTGATTGGAGGCCTGTGCTGTGTGCTGGTCCCCAGCGTTAGGTCCTGAGGTCTGCAGCATCGCCGGGCGTAGCGATAGAAAGTCAAACCGCCTCAGGGGATCCTTACTTTCACTAAGGGACGCCAGCACATGACAGTGCAAATACATGAGCGCGTGTGTCCACACAGTGTGACCAGTGTCTGTGTTTACTGTGAGTGGTAGCAAACCTGCAGCGTTAAACAGAAGTTCTGTGTTTAGACTCGTAGAGTAACCCCGTCTGTGCAAACGTGCCGCTGCGTCCTCTGATCGAAGCAGCGACCAGCATCTCTGAGTCAAATCAATGCAATCACTGTTGTTGGATCAGTTATAAAAACTTTATTTTATAAAGGTGAAAAACAAACAAACTGCTGTTACGGTAAAATCCAGGCAATAAAATCTAAATGGATACTGGACATTTGGGTGTTTTGTTTTTACTCATGTTTAAAATAAATTGAAGATGCTCACACGGGTCCACCGCGAGGCTGTAATACAACCGGGACTCCCACTGTAACACAATCAGTGTACAAAACGCTGCCGGTGCAGCTTCTCTGTCACACACCATAAATAAAAAGAAGCTGTCGCCTGGTTATCTCTGACTGCTGCTGCTGCTGGAGGCCTGGCTGGAGCTGAGGGAGTGAGCCTCTCTGTACTGCTGAGTCCAGGTCTTTGGGTCCTGTTCATGAAGCTGACACAGAAACCATCATTAGTGGCCAAAGCTTCATCCGCAGCTGTCGGCGTGACCTGCTCAGGTAACTTACTTCACCCATGAACTCCAGGATTTTGGCCTTTGACACCTCTGCGTCGGCGCGCTGACCCCAGCGAAACTCGTGCTCAATGGGCTCCGTGTGAGGGATCCGCACGTACTCCAGATACCTGCGCACGCACACGCACGCACACACACACACACACACACACACTCTGACTGTAGCCTCACAGGAATCAAACTGAGCATTAACAGGAAACATGTTAAGTAAGTGACTGCGTAGAAGTCGATATAAACTCATGAACATGAGCAGCATCTTATAGAATAAAACACGAGCTTCCTTTGAACTAAGGTCAGCTGACCTGAAACCTCACTCACCACATCTGGTTACCAAAGTCAAAGCCTCCCAACAGGACATGTTATCCTCCCGCTTCATTATTTATGAGCTGATATAAAAACTGCAGATCAATGAAAACTTAAAGCATAAACAGACTTTGGGAAAACCCCATCAGCCATGTTATGAGTGCTGATGTTGCGCTCCACCACCTGTGGATCGAGCCGATAAATCTGTAGTTGGCCAGATATCTATCAGTCCTCAATCCTCACGGACCGGGTTCACTTTCAGCTGTGGATCTAATTTCAGGGAAAATGAAAATTTCACTTCATGTTTCCTTTTTTTCCCGTTTACATTTCAATGAAAACCACACAAAAAGCTCAATGGCGGTAGGATACTTGTTATCCACACGGAGGAGTAATCAGGTTAAATAATCCTGATTCCAATCGAGTCGTCAGGTTGTAAAATATTAATTACAACAAGAGGAAAAACAAAAAGCACTGAAAGAAATAAAAGCATGCATCGTACAAAAACACCACGAAAAGTAACCGAAGACAAAATGTGACATAAACGCGAGCCGTGGCGGCGATGTTGGAGCGAGCTGGTCCAGGCACGGCGCTGCGGTGCTCTGGCGTCCGGCGCCCTCCTGCTGCTCTGTGGTGTGGTATAAACCAGCGTCTACGGTCTGACAGACGCTGGCTCTGAACACACCAGTGCGGTACGACCACAGCGACCCCGCCGGGCTCGAACCCACGACCTTCCGCTCACACGGCGGTGCCTTTAGAAGCCTGAGCCACCGTCGGACTGCAGGACGCGGGTGCAGGTACATCACACGTGCTTTCAAATGTGGGGGAGGAGCAAACGATCGGGAGGTTTACATGCGATCGGGTAATCAGATTACAACCAGTTCAGCGGAGTAACTTCACACGTCAATCAGAAGCATTTGTGACCGACCCAGGAGGGACCCGGTTGCCACGGAGACGGCGCCCCTGACTTGCTTCCTACCTTTGACGCACAAACTCGTCTGTGACCATCTTCCTCACGTCACCGAACTCCTCGTGCTTCTCTCTGCGCAGAGCAAACACAAACGTTTAAAGTCAGATTTGTGTCGACTCCTAACGGGAATCTGGGCGCCGACTGACGGGCGGGGTCTCACCCCGGGTCCACGCGCAGCTTCTTCAGAGTGTTCCAGATCAGATCTGGAAGGCGAGGGAAGACAAACGTGTCAAACTGGCGTCCCTCCACGGATCAACTCACCTTTATTACAGAAGCCTGAAACTCACTCTCTCTGACGACGCCGCCTTTCATGAAAATGACGCTGAGGATCACAAACAGCAGGCCCATCTTTGGATTGGACGGGCTCCTAGCGCCACAGAAAACACACACGTGTTACACAAACGCAGGTTTTTCTGATTACGCACTCGTGTCGGTTGTGTCAGGGTCTAAAACACGCGAGGAAGCAGCAGGACGTGCGGGACTATTCGATAGTTAAATCACTGGTTGGCATCAGCGCTTAACGGTTTGGGTTGTGCTGTAACACATGATGTCACCACTAGGGGGCTGCAGTCTCCCCACAGCTGACGTTTAGTCACTCGTTTCCCCGGTTTGTGAATATAAGAATGAATGTTTGCATGAATACTCACTTGATCGGCGAGGCTTTGTCAGGCGTCTCCAGATTATTGACCAATATGTACATTTTATTTTTAGGGTCGATTTCCACCAGCTTCAGGCCGAACACCTGGATAGAGCAGCAGAGGAGCGGTTTCATTTTGAAATCGTGCATCGTGACGCCGATCCCCTCCGACTCTACAAACCTGGTCAAACGTCCGCGCCGCCCTCTTTATGATCTCGGGGTAGATGTTTCGGTAATCTTTCACCACGTGTTTCACCAGGTCTGAAACGGCACAGAGGACACGCGATCCTTCGTTACTGCGCTGTGTGTGCGTGCGCGGGACATCCACAGAGTGATGTCTGTTCAAAATGAATCTGATCTCACTGTTGGCCAAAGTAATCTTCAAAGTCAGACTCACAGCGTCGTCAGAAGCCGACGCTAAACACTAAGAACCTTTAATGTTGCTTCAAAACAAATGTACACGTGACACAAACAGGCCTGGATCAGTTTAAGCCTTTCAGCTGGAATTATTTAATATTTTCATTTGGTTTTATTTGAGAGATTTTGCAGACAGCCTGTAATCAGAAGACCAAAGCTCACGGTTAAAAGCTAAGTTTGAGAAAACTCGTTTTGTTTTCTGGGGAAACTAAAAGCTGGAGAAGTCCAGCTGCTGCTGTCCCCAGATGTTTATGGACTGTAGTTAAAAGATGAGGGGATGCTGCACCGTGGGAAACGTGGATCTGTCCCAACTTATGAGACACGTCGCTGCCATCAAACATAAGATGACTTCTTAAAATGATAATCTTCTCACTTAAACGATGTTTCAGAGGTAAACACGTCGTACCCAGCATCACGACATTCTTTGAACTCAAGCAGCATCTCAGTTTTCGTGGCACGATTCTGTTCCTCGGTGCTCAGTTTAACCGTTGTTCCCGTTTGTTTTCACAGCTCAGCTGATATAAACCTCAGAGGGGTTTTCAGTGGAAAGCTGCCGTGTATTCAAAGACACGCGGCATCATTTTTAGACGCGCCCTGGCTGTTCTGTCTGTACCTGCTCGCCGTACGGGCATCTTCTTCTGGTCCTTCACCAGGAAGTACTGCACCACCTCAGCAGTCTGCAGACAGACGAGTGACAGAGAAAACATGAAACACATTTCGCTGCTCATCAAGAATCGAACTCTGGATTTCTCCTCGTGCGGTACCTTTTGGTCGACCTGTGCAGGCGTGAGCTTCTCCAGCCCTCTCTGCACCTGTGACGTACTCGGCTGAGTGAAGGTCGCATCCTCATCCTCGTCCTGAGCCACCAAGTTCCCGGTTTGTCTCTGCGTGGGAAAAATGCAGTGTGAAACTCGCTGACACCCTCAGATTCAGCTTACTTTTTTCTGTACATTAACTTTTATCAGCTGGTTGTCCTAAAGCTCTGGGAGAAGATGGAGGCACGATAAGGTTCTTGTAGTAATCACCAAACGGACAGACCTGCAGAGGCTCTGAGCCACAAACCATCAGGTCCACCGAGCAGCCAAGAAGCTGCCGCCCCGAGCATCGGACTGCATCGGTCTGAGAGGAGGTGGCAGTGACCACGCTCCGGTCACACCTTCACACTCGCCCTCCTTACCTATGAAGGTTTGCTGCTGGGATTTCCCAGCAGCAGCGGTGCAACATCGGCCCGGACAACTAAAGAGAGACGCAGCAGCCCAGACAGTTCAGGGCGGTTACGGTTGGTCCGAGTGCACAGGTGGAACCCTCCACAGGTCAAAGCTAGTTTGAGTTTAAGACCCTTTGCTGCTCCGCTTAGGCCAGGGGTGTCAAACCCGCGGCCCGGGGGCCACATGTGGCCCGTATATGGATGTGAAGACATATAATTGAATTTGGCCCTTTAAGTGGCTCTTTTTGTTTGTTGTTAATGTTAAAATAAGTTCTTTAAAAAGCACAAAATGATTGAATATGAAGGCAACGTGAGCAGAGAGCACAAACATGCTGAAGGATCGGCGGTTAGTTCAGTGACAGACTCACAAACGAGTGTGTGCACTTTTATTTTGTTAAATACAAACTAAGCGACCGTTCAGACCACCGCGCCGCCATCGGGGGCCGGCCTGTTCGTCTGGTTGCTTCAGAGGTTTCTGCTCGTAGCGTCTCTGTTTGTCGGCGTGTGTTTCTGTCCCTCTGCGTCACTGACATTAAAATACTGCACTTCATTCAAACTCTATATCCCACCGTACCGCTGCTCCTACGACATCGGTAACGTGGAGTTGGTGTAACATTAGTTTGGCTTCAGTTTGTTTTTTTAAACAGACTAAATGTGTTTTCCAGACCTAAACTTTTAGTGTAGTTTGATAATTATCATCTGCTCTCATAGTTTGATTCTATTTCCCTGCATGGGTCGCCGTTTTCCAGCTGCAGGGGTTTCCGACCTGGACTTGGTCTCGAGTTTATACAAAGGCGTTCACCACTGTACCCCAGCGCCTCTCATCACTGTAACGCTGCAGACACTCGCTGTGAAAAGGATTTCTTCTGTGGTGGAAACAAAGGACTTACTCTCTGAGAGGAGCTCTGTGTGCTGGACGGTCGTTTCCTCTGCGTCATGGCGACACGCCGCCTGATAAAGGAGACAGGTAGGGTGAGCAGATGTCCCTCTGTACGTTGGAAGACACAGCATTTTGCTTCCTCGTCCCCTGCGCCACATCTCGTCTGGTTCTGCAGTACATGCACATTTCTACAGTCTGGCTTTCACGCACATGAAGGGGAGGCTGGTTATAATTATCTGAAGAGGATCGGCCTGTCGCCGAAGGTCGTACTGTTTGCAGCGTTGCACGGCAGGAAATGATGGTGTGAGGTGATACAGCGTGTGCATCATAACTGGTTTAAAAATGTTAAAATTGTCACACGTGTCTTGAAGGTTTGTGATGTAGGGATACATCCTTCTGTCAGCAGACAGAAGAGCAGCTGAAACAACAGCGAAGCCGAACAGAACACACGAGTATTTAAGGCCATGCTGTATTTACAATAGAGGAAATAAGCATGCTCTCCTACAAAAGATCAAATAGTCTCTCATTTTTATTTCGTTTTAATAGAAAGGGAATCACGCCCTCCCCCGCCCCCAAAACCCCTTACAGTTATAACATGATTTGATTGTTATTGGCTGAAATATGTGCTTGATCTACAAGCAGAAGATGATTTTATTGTGGCCCCGTGGTGCAGTGAGGTCATCCTGTACCCACTGCAGAAAAGCAGCCCAGAGCACGTTTCCACCTCTGTGATTGATTTTAATGGGGAGCGAGTGAACAGCCAAACTACCATAAAAATCAGTCTGTTCATTTCTTTGTAAGAGAGCAACCCGGGTTAGATATGCAGTTTCAGACTCAGCACTGAGCTGTCTCACACAAACACAGCATCTACCCCACATTTACTCAGTTAGGACCCGGTCACCGTAGTTACACCGTGTGTGTCTGTTTATCTGTGTGTTTCGGCGTGTTTTAAACAAACAAAAAAACAGCAGGCTAAACAAAAACAAAAACCCGGAAGTAGCCACAGATTGTTAGCGCGAAAAACGGAGCAGAGAGCTTTGCTACCTATGCGCTCTAAAACACTCAAGTCGGGTTTCCCGGGACAAAGCCTGGCTAACAGAAGCTTTAAGTAGTCTGTGTGTTCTAGAAATGACTCACTTTGATCCTCCACCGGTTCCAAATGGTCAAATTCCCGCTAATGCGGCTTGTAGGCGCCTGCTGATGACGTCATTTGCACGCGCCGCTTTTGCTTTCCGTCTCATTCGGGAGAAATGTCGTTGGTTTTATTCATTAATTACATAAAAAATTAGTTATTGTATTTCTTTTTCCACTGTTAAAGTTTGAATTTTTATTACAACGAGAAAACTATTTGTATTTTACAAATTCACCGGAATATTACCTTCATGAGTTTACGTGTAAATAGGAACTAATTTGCATATTATTAATGAACAGAAATATGAACGTTTGATAAAGACATAAATAATCACATTTATATGACTAATGATTATAACGTACACACACGGGAGGACAGACACGAGGAATCTATTCTACAAACTAACATATTCAAAATGAAACTAACAGGAATTTCAGAAATCCAAAGGAAGCTTCATACTTCGTTTAATTAAGTTGACATTTTTTACAGACCTGTGCAACTGTTGACTTTTCTTCGTCTTGTGTTGGTTTCTGTGATTGGAAGGAAGAGCACTTGTGTATTTTTGAAATGAGATTATTAACGTACCTCATTTTTATGATAAATGTTTTCTCAGTATTCCATTGGAAAGTGTACCAGCCTCTATATGAGATGTAAGTGTTTTTATCCATATTAAAGACAAAGCTACAGATGCTTTCATCCAACGATCAATCCCTCCATGTCATCCTCTGTATGAGGGAAACTCATGATTACTATTTAAAATGATATTAATAGTCCCACGGTTGTTGTTGCGCCAGTCTGACATTCGAGGACATAAAAATTGTTGAAAAAAAAGTGTTTCAATCTTTGTGTGTTTCTAAAGTAAAATATTGTCTGTTACTTTTAATTCATCACCATTTTAATTTTCATCTTTGGCTGTTTATTTAGGCTAAAAGTTGTGTTACATGAGATTTTTGTTTTACAGAATAAATTATTTTATTTATTTTATTTTATTTTATATTTTATTTATTTTATTTATTTATTATTTTATTATTTATTTATTTTTTTATATGGAAAATATGCAAGTCACAGTAATTAACATGTGAACAAGAAGCACAAACGCCCGCCGAGGCGTCTCGCTCTCTGGGCAGTACTTACTCTTAAGGGAAGAGTATTTTTTATTTTATATTTATTTTATATATATATATATTATATTTTATATAAACATGTGAGAGGTGCTAATGGATAGTAAATACTGATTTGTAAACAAGTGGACATGAATAACTTGAGGTTTTTATATAATCGCAGAGCTCTCTCTCTTCCTTTTCACAAAACTTTCTTTCTTTAACACATTTGAGCATCGACAAAGGCAGAAATGTAAAAGTGAGGTCAAAGGTCAAATTTGAGAGAATATTAGGATGTAACTATGATGTGATATACCAGTATCTTATCCTTCATGATGCCAGTACAAACAAAGGCAGCAGAAATTAAGCACAGTTTTGAATATAAAAGACATTTTGTGCAAGTTTGACCTTATTTGACCTTGAATAAGAGGTCAGAGGTCCAAAGTACCACAATATTTACAATCCTCATATATGAGTCCCTTTTCATCCACTTTCTTGTTATTGTTGTCATTACAAGCAATGGCAGTAAGAAGTTTAAAATAGCTGTATACAGCATTATTACCACTCTGACCTTCAGATCGATCCGCTGACCTTGAAGGTGTCAAATGTGGTGTACTTTATGTTATTATGTTACTTTCTAGATTCAAGATTCTTTATTTGCATGAAAAGTTATACAGGTACAACATGCAGTGAAATCTTGATGATAACACACTTGTAGGAATTATAGTTGGTTTATTTGCCATTTTCCACCAATAACTCATGAAGATGACCATGAAGACGCTACTGGATGGAAGCTGAATGGACCGTTGACATGACGCCACTCTGCAGCCCTGCGAAGTTTGATCTGAATTCAAAACTCTTCGTGTTTTCAGATGGAACGACACGAAAACGCTGCTGAAAGCAGAACCTAGGTACGGAAGAGGTACGGAAGTCTTTTCAGCAGTGAAGGACCCTCAGGTGTAGTATTTTTACTTGGAACATTATTTAGAAATCAAATCTTTCGTCCTGTGAGCACCAGAGGGCGCTGTCTCCTCTGTTTCAACCTTACCTGTGAATACACACGCTGCAGATTTTTATAAGGTACACAAATATAAAACACAGTAGTTCAGTGTGCCTTATGACTAAAGAAAAGAGTTTATTGACTGTAAAGATAAATTATTTAAAGGATAAACGGTTCTTCTCGTTTCCGCTTAGCTCTGAGAGACAAAGTCCACAGACAGACACACAGACACACAGACAGACAGACACACAGCCTACAGTTGCACCCTGCCCTCCAGGACACCGGCGGTGTGTGGTGGTGAGGTTCCCGGCTGTGTGCTCGGGCCATGCGGGGTCAGCGGGATGGAGGAAAAGCCCACAGCGTCTCCGCTCAAGAACTTCGTGGCTGGGGGGGTCGGAGGAGCGTGTCTGCTGCTGGCCGGACACCCACTGGACACCATCAAGGTGAGAGCTGCAGCCCGAGCCGAGCTTCAACACAGCTTATTTAAATCTTTAGACGGAAACATTCAGTCCACGTCCACGCGTGACGGTTTCTCAGGTGTTTAATGTTTCTGAAGAAGTCACAAGAAATGTCAGAGATCGTGTAGGTGCTGAAGAGATTACCGACAAATCAGCTTAAACTGTTACCGAGGCGGCCACCTGAGCGCGGACTAAAGAGGCTGCTCAGAGCCTGTGGAGGAAATGTCCCAGCGTGGGTACAAAGCTCAAACTCACGGAGTGGAAATCAGATTTATGACAGAAAACCAAGTAGTGCCATGAAGAATCACATCTATTGAACACATCACAATAATGTTCACCTTTTAAAAAAAAGTATAACTTCGTTTTTTAAGTGTTATGATCGTTATAACTTTATTATATAGATAGAGTAACTTTGAATGTGCAGACATTTAACATAAATGCTAAATACCAACAACATGTGCAACATTTTTAATCCGGATCTTTATGTAATCTAAACCGCGTCAGTGTGTTTGTGTGTGACACACCGAGGCTTCGGTAATATACAGTTTGGACAGGACCCAGCACCGCCCTGTTTATCAGTGACAGCAGCAGATGTTAGTGTGTCTCCTCCTGTGTGACAGCGCTCAACGGTCCGCCTGCATGGTCACGGTGTGTGTGTGTGTGTGTGATTCTTCTCATTCAAACTGTGTGTTTCAGGTGAGACTACAAACACAGCCCAAAGCCGCTCAGTATGTGCTCTACACAGGAACCTATGACTGCTTACGCAAGACCGTATCCAAAGAGGTGAGCACTTCCTGTTTAGTACAGTGGACAGTCTCAGAGGCCAGAGCCAATAGTCAGCTTCATTTTCAACATGTGACACATCAACTGAAGAACAGAAACTTGAATAATAACTGTGTGTGTGTGTGTGTGTGTGTGTGTGTGTGTGTCAGGGCATCCTTGGTCTCTATAAAGGTATGGGGGCTCCCCTGGCGGGTGTGGCTCCTATGATGGCCATCAGTTTCTTTGGGTTTGGTCTTGGAAAACAGCTCCAACAGACGGCCTCTGGAAAACCGCTCATGTTAGTACAAACACACACACACACACACACACACACACACACACAACTACAGAGTGAATGCTGCCAACATCAGTGAACTGAAGCAGCGCTGTGATGGAGGATGGGATAAAACTCCTCCACGACGCGACGCGTCAGACTCACGAAGTCACGCAGCAAACCGTCGCTTCAGCTCAGTCCCGTTAACGCTGCTGAAACACGGGGTGCACTTACTTTCACACACACTGCTTCTGCTTTTTGGAGGGAGTGTGTGTAATGTGTCATGTGTTGTTGTTCATCTGAGGCTGAATGATCCCCATCTAGGACCTGCTGAGGACCACATATATGAAACCTGAGAAGTGAAAGTGACCGTCCTTTCTTTGTACCCACGTCTGTGTTTGTAGACCAGACCAGCTGTTTGTAACACAGGCTCAACATCAGTAACGTGTAACTATCAGAGCTAAAAGGTTAGATCCAATCATTAAATGTCATCTTAACCTTCAAACAGCCCAAAGCTGGAGCTTGTTTGTCTCTCTATATATAACTGTCGCTCTGCCTCCCTTCCTTCTGCTGTCATTGGCTCATTTGAAGCAGCACACCCCCGTCACACCCCCGTCCTCTTACCCTGTCATATAGGTGACATGTTAAGTATGAGTTGGAGCTTCTGTCTCACCTCTGAAGACTTTATAGGAACACAGTCAGTGTGTTTAGTGAGCAGGACTGCAGTATCACAGAGGACCCGACGGCCTTGGTTTCCAGGCCCTGGTGTTCTGTTCCACTGTTGGCCGAAGTTTAATAATATGCTGAGTGTGTCTACAGTACTTCTTAATGTATTTTTACATTCTATTAATTTAATTAACCAGGGAAGACCCACAGCACTAAAATACATTAGACATAAAATTGTACAAATTATGACCCATCAGTGCTCACACAGTAATCCTCTGAGCCAAAACTTCAGCCTTCAAACTGCTCCAAATACTCAGTTTGTCTGGTTTTTTTCTACTCCTGGACCCGTATGATGTCATAAATGAGTAGCAGTCTATTATATTCATGAGCCCAACCCACCTTTGAATCACACCTGGTGCTAATATTGCATCTGCAGCTACAGAGGCAGGCGTTTCCCTCGGCAGCCGGTGGAGCTTCAAAGCGAGCAAATAGTCAAACATCCTGAATTTAAATTGAAAGAATTCTGCAGCGGTGCAGAGATTGTAGAAGCAGACGCTCCAGTGGGAAGAACGCCATTTAAAATAAGATTCTGCTGGTTCTGCAGACCAGTGACATAAAAAATAATATGAATGTAGGTAATGGTTCATGATAACTGCCTGGAAGCGTTCGCAGGTGTTACTGAGGTGGCTGAGTGGCTGTTCTGCTCTGTTCAGGTACCATCAGATATTCCTGTCTGGCTGTCTGGCAGGAGTGTTCACCACAGTGATCGTAGCTCCAGGAGAGAGGATCAAATGTTTACTACAGGTACGTGTGTGTGTGTGTGTCTGTGTGTGCATGTGTGTGTGTCTGTGTGTGAGTGTGT
>VUQR01013453.1:10314-24131 GCA_015108515.1 Hemichromis elongatus | reverse complement strand
CCGTTGTGTAACTTTTACTCATGAGCTCAACGCTGACTCACTGAACACTTTTACCATAATTATATAAACTCATTTCTATGTGAGGCTTTAATCCGACACATTTTAACCGTGTTTATAAAAGCACAACTTACACATACATTTATGTATTTAAGTAAATGTTGTGAAATGTGTGTTTTCCAGGTGCAGTCGAGCGGGGGAGGGACCAAGTACGCAGGCCCGCTGGACTGTGCGCTCAGGCTCTATAAGGAGCAGGGGCTCCGCAGCGTCTACAAAGGGACTGTGCTCACTCTCATCAGAGGTACACTGCACTGTGGGTTGTGTGTCTGTGTGTTGGTGCGTGACAGTGTTGCGTGACCTCGAGCGGAGGCGCTGAGGTGACCGGAGGTGTGACCGTTTCTCTCTCCATCGCTGTCTCAGACGTGCCTTCTAGCGGCCTGTACTTCCTCACGTATGAATCCCTCAAAGACTTCCTGACCCCCGAGGGTCAAAGGTCAGTCTCCATTTGAACAGTTCTAACTCCTGTAAAGACCACAGATTTGTCAGATCGTGTAAATCGGCGCTCTCTCTCTTCTCTGTGACTGTGTGCCAGTGTGTCTCAGCTCAGCACTCCCAGAATCCTCCTGGCTGGTGGCGTCGCCGGGATATTAAACTGGGTGATTGCTCTTCCTCCAGACGTGCTGAAGTCCAACTTCCAGACAGGTCAGAGCTGAGTCCGAGTAAAGCTGACTTCATTTCATTAGTAGAGTTTTAGATCAGATCAGACGGACACAGCATCAGTCACTGGTTTGTGAAGTTTCGAGCTTGATGTTTGGATCCTGAAGCGACTGAAGGCTCGCGCTAACATTGGCTAGGTGAACTGTGTGTTTGTGTGTAGCTGCAGATGGGAAGTACAGAGGTCTGGTTGACGTCCTGCGAGCGCTGCTTCGAGAAGAAGGACCTAAAGCTCTCTACAAGGGCTTCAACGCCGTGTTCCTGCGAGCCTTCCCAGCCAACGCTGTAACACTCATTCAAATATTAATACACGTTTGTCTTCGTATCCATACAGTAGACACGTGTACATCATGGCTTTCTTCCCCTCTCTCCCTCTCAGGCTTGCTTTCTGGGTTTCGAGGTGGCTTTAAAGGGCCTGAACCTGCTCGCACCGAGCTGGTGAAACAAGACCAAGCCAGAACGGGAGGTTTCCTCCCTCAAACAGTGTCGGTGAAATTTTATCATTTAATCTGAAGTGTACTTTTACACCTTTTAAAATGTCTTTTTTTTTTCTTCTTTTTTTTCAAAATGCGATGTCTGTAATTGTCCCTGAGATCAGGAGCAGTGGAAACATGTTAATGTGCACATTTGAGACGCAGTGTCCTTCCTATATTCTGAACATTGAGATCTTTCCTCTTTAATAGTTGTCAGACTGTTTGTATGTTTGTGAAGAATGAGATAAAGACTTGAGGTTTACTTAGATAAACATGGTTTTGTACCAGCGTACCAGCTCTGCCAAACATGGAGCTGTTCTGGTTGAAATCATAGACTCTGTGTGTGAGATGGACTCAGCCACGATCCAGTAACCAATGAGCATCCTCCTCCTCCTTCACCACCCTATTATTGTAACTGAATGTAATGAGCTGAGGAACTGCAGGACGCTGAGAGCGACACAAGGTTGCCCCGCCCCAAATCCTCCTGTGTTTGCTGGACCGTTCGGACTGACGGGGCCATCATTTCCAAAATAAACACCATCTTTTATAAAACTTGAAAATATTCACTGAGACCATAAAGTCATCAGCAAAGCGCTTTGTTTACTGTCCTCAAACATCAGATGGAGTCAGCACAGACTTCCTTTTGCCCCCTGCTGGACATTAGAAAGACTGCAGTTTTAAGATCTTTGTGACCCTGGAGTGAACAGATTCATATAAAGTCTTCAGTTTGCTGTATAAATAGTCACTGTTTACCCCAATGCTGCATCCCTCACATGACACATTGGACTGCTGCACACAAAGTTTCAGCAAATCTTCAGGTCCCAGGTTCAGGTCTTCTTTTTCATAGCAGACCATCTGCCGTCATCTCCAGATCCTGTGCATCCTCTTCTGTCACACCAACCCTCTGCATGTCCTCCTCCACTGGGGGCTGGGTTTCCTCTAGTATCTGGTTGTTGATAATGTCATACCAAAAACATTTGTATAAAATCTAAAGATTGCATTAAACAAAGTTAAAGAAGATATAAACTGATTTTACTCATTTAATTTTCAAATTCACTGAAAAAATACAGACATATTCACGAGTATGCACTGTGTAAAGCTGTCTTTTTGATTATTGTTGTGTGTACGTTTCAGATGTGAAAATCGGTGAAAACTTTATTTTACCCACAATTATTTATAGATCCTCTTTAAACATCACAACAATGTATAGGCGAGTACTTAGGTTAGCTAAGCATTTGACCTTGACCTTCATTGTAGGACCCAAGGTCAAAGTTGACCTTGACAAACTTTTCAAGAAACCATATCAAGTATTACATCAAATGAAAGAACACACAGAGAGAGCTGTACAACACACATTTTATCTTTTCAATACAAAACCTACGACATCACAGTGACACCATAACATTTCTCAATCTCACACACTGTATGTACATATCCTAAAATCTCACAGTTTTACAGCTTATAGAAGCCAAAGACTTCCGCCAATCATGAGGGGGAGAGTTATTGAAAGATATCATTTTAACATATGCTTCAAGGTCAAAGGTAAAAGATTAGGGTCACATAAATTAGGAAAAAAGCTTTGGTTGAACTTTAGTTCAAGATATATATACATAAAATATATACATATTTTCAATAAACCTTTTTTATGACTTCACAGTGATACAAAAAGATTATTATAAACTAGATTTCTGTATCACCAGTGCTGACATCAGCATAAAACAGGGGGCTGGGGAGCTGCGGTCTCGGGGTGCTCGTATTAACACAGTATTTATTTATTTATTTCATTTTCGGGGCTTCTGCACTTTAACATTACTGTAACAACTGGCTAATTTTCAGATGTTGTACCCTAACTGAATGCTAAATGAGACATTTACATATGTGTTCAATTATTATTTCGTTAAAGAGAAAGACATTAAACTTCACCTTTGGCCTACTTCCCAGCCTCCATTACCCATAAAACCTCGTTTCTCATTGCGGAAGCGGGTGGTGGACTACATTAAACTCGTTTAAAGGAAATAACATCGTCTTATTTTATGAAGTGTTAATATGTGTGAAGACAATATAAATTAAAATTACACGCATTATATATTAGAAAACAGAGAAATTTAATAATTTAACCGAAGACTACATTACCCACAGTTCAGCGCGTGATAATGACTTCCGGGGTTGGTGACCATCAGCCTGTTAGCAGGAGACAGGAGAAAGGTGAGCAAATGTTGGATGTGGTGATGTTTGCGGCTCGCAGAGTTTCCACGTCTTTAAATGTTTTTATGCAGCTTCAGAAAAATGAACGCCGCGGTTTTTTTCTGCATTTCGGACGAAATAAAAACCGTTTTTTAGCTAATCTGACATGGATGTAGAATCCGTGCAGCTGCCGAGCACCGTTACCTGAGACAACACTCCGTTAACATTTAACTCGGTTGAGTTATATTTTGAACTATGAACTTTTTCTGTGTTTTCTTTAATTATCACGTCTCTCACAACTCGATGTGCCGGGTTAGGGTTACTCTGACCAGGAGCTAACAGGCTAACGTTAGCCGGCTGCTCTTCCTGCTCACGTGATGTGTGAGCTAACGAAACAGCTGTGAGACGTAAATATGACGACATGAAATTCATTCATGCTTTGATTGTTTTATTTTGTGCCAGGTTTTGGTCTCTTACAGACAAGACAAAGACTCAAACGTCCCAACTTTATAAATTAATGAAGTTAAATTAAATTTGGTTCACTTTTGGTTTCTTTCGACTCTTTTGTTTCTTCTTTTCTTGCTTTACTGTTACTCCTGGCTACGGTGGCCTCAAGGTGCAAAACATCAGTTCAACCGTTTTTTGTTTTGTTTTTTCTAAGATGCACTCGAGTTCACGTTGCTTGGATAAAACGTAGTTGACGGTGGCTGAGATACAAAAACAACAGTTTTCAAATAACCTCGTGTTTTGTAGTTGGGTTTAAAGCTCGGAGGCCCGAGTCAGCATGCAGGATTTGACCGTGTCAGAGTAAGCTCAGGGTTAACCCTGACTTTGAACCAACAGGTGTGACGGGTACCAAGAAAACAGGAGCATGACACGTTGAGTCCTCTCTGTGATCATTTTCAAATAAAAATCCTGACAGAAACGGTACAGGGCCCCACATGGAGTCCTTATTATATTTATTATTATATATTGTTGTATGTGGGAAGCTGTTCTTCTTTGTAATCATATAGAACATGGAGGATTTTGATTTTCAGACACAGCAGACAAAATGTTTAAGGTCAGTTTTCACAGGAAACAAACAAAAAACAAAGTTAAGTGGCTCTAGACGAAGATTACACTCTTATAATATGAAAGCAGGGATTTGGTTTGAGCGCCACCTGCTGTTCCTGCCATTCAGCCTCCCTCTGTGTGGCTCTGTTTTCAGGTGAGTGTGTGTGGATGTAGTGTCAGCAGAGCGCCGTGATGCCCCTGGAGGTGAGATGGCCGTTCCCTCAATGCCCCGCTCTGCCATGGAGGATCTCCAGCTCACTGATCATGGGCATGGTGGGCTCCTACTCCTACTTCTGGACCAGTAAGTTATAAGCTGAATAATAACTCGTACACTCTGGCTTATTAGCAGCAACCTGCACTTCTTTAAAAAACAAACTCTCTGTTGCCTCCAACGGTCTCTGGGTGTTTGTGCTCAGTCCCAAACAACCTGCCTCAGGAAGAGCATCAGTGACTGAACGTTACTGCTAATAAAAAATACACAGTACAACACAGAGTCCACATGAGGACAAAGATAACGGTGATGTGGCTTCACGGAGGAGTTACAGAGAAAGTGAGCTGCTAAGATAAACGAGGATAAAATGAATTTATGTTCATCTGAGCAGAGAACCATCCTGCAGGCAGAGATGGAGACTTCATCAGAAAGCTGTTGTTGGCTTTCTCTTGTTTTCCTTCTGGCTAATATGGCCTAACGTCCTCCTGATGTGGACAGTTTGCTGAGGTCATATTCGTCCATGTCTTCAGTAAATTTTCTGGCTGTCACTCAGAGAACCTTTGACTCATCCTGCCTCCTGCTCTTCTTCCTAAGAGTACATGAACTGTCTGACGGTCCACAACCACGAGGTTCTGCTGGACCTGGTTGACCAGAGGCCCTCGGACACGCCCCTCATCACTCTGTCCAATCACCAGTCCTGTATGGATGATCCGCACATCTGGGGTAAGAGCAGGCACTTGATCTGAAATCTCACTGCTGGTTAACACGTGGATGGTAATGGCGTGTGTTTGCGGCAGGCGTGCTGAGGCTCAGGCAGCTGTGGAACTTCAAAAAGATGCGATGGTGAGCTTCACCTCGGTCCTTCTGAGCTTCGGCCTGTTATTTATTTTAGAGGCGGTGACGTGTAATTTTGATTTACCTGTGATTGGACAGGACGCCTACGGCATCTGACATCTGCTTCACAAAAGAGCTGCACTCCAGGTTCTTCAGCCGAGGGAAGTGTGTTCCTGTCTGCAGAGGTGAGCGCGTCGCGTCACGTAAGCCAAGTAACCAAAGCCGAAGTCTGAACATCGGCCTTTTCTGTTTGAGTGCCGGGTTTGTTGTCCTGGGAAGGAAACGCTACCTTCAGCAGACGTTTTCTTTTTCCTTCTTTCCTTTATGTAAGCAGGGACAGCACATGTTAGTGGAAACCAAACAAAGTGTAAACATGGCTCATTAAAGCAAAACTGCAAATTTCCATCTGCAGTCACATGACAAGTCGCATAAAACTTAATAATAAGCTTATAACATATAATTGTATGAGAAAAAAGCCTTGGCATAGTAGA
Organism: Hemichromis elongatus; assembly: GCA_015108515.1. NCBI lineage: Eukaryota > Metazoa > Chordata > Actinopteri > Cichliformes > Cichlidae > Hemichromis > Hemichromis elongatus. The sequence goes on along the minus strand of VUQR01013453.1, from coordinate 18,174 downwards.
CAGACATCAGTTAGGAGAGCTCACGGGGTCCATGTAGCCCCTTTCATCCAAACAGGGACACTTACATTATTCCATTATGTTATTTAAAGGATCCAAACAGGTGTGTAAAACTGTGTGAACCAGGTTCGTGTGCTCTGTGTAGGTGATGGTGTTTACCAGAAAGGAATGGACTTTATTCTGGAGAAGCTCAACAAAGGAGAGTGGGTGCACATCTTTCCAGAAGGTCTGCAAACCGCTCCCTCCTCTCATGGTTTTATTTTTTTTTCTTGTAATGAAAACGAACTCTACTTCTTCTTCTTCTTCTTCTTCGATTTTTCAGGCAGAATCAACATGACGGAGGAATTCATACGTTTAAAGTGGGGTGAGTGCCGTTTGTGCGTCTCTGTCGGAGCAGATGTCGCGCTGCGATCGTCACTGAGAGCATTTGTGCTTCTGTGGTTTTAGGTGTGGGTCGGCTGATAGCGGAGTGCTCGCTTAATCCGATAATCCTGCCGCTGTGGCACGTGGGTGAGTGACACAATATCTCAGTCAGGCCACAGATTAGGATGTCACCGCGAGACGTTAGTACGGTAGCGGCAGTCTGAGGGTTTAATGTCGGGCGAAGCGAGCCGCGCAGCGGTGCAGGGCCAGAGGAAACACCGTCACTTCTTCTCTGCTTCATGTCAGGTTTGAGCGACGTGCTGCCCAACGTGGAGCCCTACATTCCTCGCACAGGCAAGGTGAGACGACCTCGTCTGACTCCAGGATGCATGCTGACCTCTGAGGTTTATGTGTTTGTTTTTTACGTGTGTGGTTTTCTTCCAGAGGATCACAGTCCTCGTGGGGAAACCGTTCAGTGTCAAAGATCTCGTTGAAACCCTCCAAGCTGAAAACAAGAGCCAGGTGAGCGCGGCTTTATTAAAGGGGCCGTTAAGAAGTTCGCTGACACCAGCATGTAAAAAAACCAAACAGATAAAATAGGAGCTTTGAGGACGTCACAGTGAACACCATGATTGAATCCTTGGCTAACTCTTAAAGATCTCACTTTTTCAAATGTAGAAAGTAATTATTACAGATATTGAACATACTTTTCAAATTTTCCTCTCAGTTGGAAATGAGGAAGACTCTGACGGATTTCATCCAGGTGGAGTTTCGGGGCCTGAAAGCGCAGGCCGAGGCCCTGCACAAGCAGATGGAGACCAGACCCTGAGTCCCAGCCGTCCTGCCTTCGCCTGCAAACACTCTGGTCCTTCACACATCAGCCCTGAGGGTAACACCTCGCACACGGAGAGCTCCCACGCCTCCACACGGACACGTCACTGAGCCTCAGAACGTTTGGTAACAATGAGCATTTCTGTAACTTTGGATGCAACAAACTGGTTTTGTAATTCAGTCGTTGCTTCAAAATCATGACGATCCACTGCACACCTGAACGGGACGAGTAGCACTGCAGCTGGATGGACGATTGATTACATATGAATACGTGGTTTCTCTGGGACCCTTTAGAACCAGAAGCCCTCAGGAGAATTTCCTTTACCTCCCTGCTATCAGAAGGTATTTTGATTTTGATGATTCAGCATTTCATGTATTACATCCAACTCTGAAGTCCAGAGCAGCAGCAGAAGCTGGTGTTGAGTCTGAGCAGGAGAGAGGAGGTCGGGGTGATGGATGGGCGAGTGAAGGGTCCACCTCATGACCTTTGTGGGGGCGTTTTGGCCGTAGGCTGAACGATAACCTTGAACTTTTTTCAAATTTTAAAGTCAGTTCTTAAGATTTCAGCTTTGGTTTTTTTCTTACTGGTGGAAAAACACCATAGATCTCAAGAGGGCAGCAAACCAAGACTAGTTAACCAAGTCTCGGTCACTAGCACCTGGTGACTGCCTGGCAACCGCCAGTCACTATATATGAAGAAGTATTTCCATCTTGCTGTTTCACCTAGCAACAGGCAGCAACCACTCACCAACGGGTCGTGGAGTGCACATTTTATCCGGCGACTCATCAACGTGGAAGAAATGATAGCTGCTCCGATCGGGCTCTGCACCAGCTGAATGCTTCTCTCACTTTTGCTGGATTGTCCAGTATTTATGATCGCTTTAACCAAGTCTTTTTCTTTTTTTCTTGGTAAGATATAAAGCTGCTGTTGTTTAAAGGACTATATATTAGTACTCGTTATGCTCCTCTGTGCACATTTTACTGAGGAAGTCAAAGTGCTGCATGGCAGATGTTTGCAGCTGTTATCAGAAAGATGCTCAGGCAGAAAATGATTGTTGAGGTAATTGTACTGTTATGTTTGATCATTGGACCGCTCCGTGCTGCTTTTCAGTCATCTCTCAGTTGTGTTGATAATTTTCCTTTTCAATCAAAGTTTTTCTGTTAATCCTAAAAACCCCTGAATGCTGCCCAGTCACAGATGTACATAACTTATTTTATCCCAGAGGACAAAAAGGATTTTATAAGGGAGAAAACCTGTGCTAATTTTATAAATGCATCGCCTTAATGTGATTGCCACTCTTTCCTATACTTGATGTGAATGCCAATAAAGAATCTGACTTTTCTAAGTTTGAATTCGTTCTATTTGTAGTTCATCTTTAAACTCTGCACTTTGTCTTTAGCAAGACTCTTACGCTTTAATGTACAATTTTTCAACATAAGCCACTAAACATGATGAGTTTAGGCTGAAGCATCAAAATCATGAATGTTTACCTGTTTTTGGAGAACTTTTCATTTTTAAGAAGGTGGACACATGGTTTCTTTGAAAAGTTAAATACTCTCTGTTGGAGAAATATTTGGATCTGTTGAAAGGAGTTACACGTAGATGTGGTTTGCAATATATCTTACAGTAAATAATACTAGTATTTAAACAAGAAAGAAAACATTTAGTACTATTATTTTAATGTTATTTATTATTAAGAAAAAATATGCTTATTTTATATTACTACATCGTGTCTAATATTAGCAAAATAAAATAAAATTTCAAATATTAAAATATTGATACTTTTTAACTAAAAATACAAATTCTCTGTTCACGTCCGTCGCTGGGCCGTCTCTGGTCACGTGACCTAGTCATGTGATGTCGTGGCGCGTCACCATCGTTCTGTCAGAGGCAGTAAAGATGGCGGCGGGGACACTGCGGCGGCGGCGCATCTGTGCGGCTGCGGCCGTTTTTCTGGCCTTGTTGAACGTGTTGAAGCCGGCGAGCTGCGACGAGCAGGTGCCGCTCGTTCTGTGGACCAACGGAGGGTGCGTAGCCGTGACGGTTTCCTGATTTTGGTCCCGTTTCCGCGGCTCCTTCTGCGACCTCAGCGGCTAACGGTTAGCCGTGAGAAAAGCAGCGGACACAAACTGAGTGTTTTCTGCTTTGTCACCACAGCACACGGCCCGGAAAGCGTTTAATTTGAGCGCTTCACTGGCCCAAAGACGGGGTTAAATCAGACAACGTGACGTGAGAATGGGCTGCAGGCCCAATGAGTGACAGGTGCAGTCTCACCTGAGCTAGCAAACACACCTGCACCTGTCTGCGCTGCCTGACACGGAGAGGTCGTTGCGGTGTTTTCAGCATCTGTTATCAAAGGCTTTAATACTGTAAACGCTTGGAGAGTAAAAACTAATAACCTTTGTATTTCATGGCCTCCGATAAGGACCCTCGGATGTACGGAGTTCAGATTGTGAAATAAAACAAGTGAAGCTCTTTGCTGTTGCATTTTTCACGTTTTTCTAATATTTGATCTTCTGTATCTGCAAGAAAATCAGGAATGAGCTCTTTGTCGTGATGCAGATTCAACTGCAGATGATTTGGTCCTTATATGTTCTTGCAGATGGTAGAAACAATAATAAAACTGCTCCCCGTGAATACATCAGATTGGGTCTTGTAGAGGACTTTCCTCGTTACGTAGCAGCACCTGATGACTTCTCCACCTGTGCTTGGTTTCTCCTCCAGTGTCTCCCTGCCAGCTCAGGCTCCTCCAGCAGCCGGACACATCGTTGGGCAGCAGCAGCTGGCCTCCTACCTGGAGAAAGCTCTGGACGTCGGACCACATAACGTAGTTCTTTTCCTCCAGGACAAGGTAAAAACCTGAGCAGCCTTCTTCTTCTTCTGAGGCTCTACAGCTAAACACACGGTTTTTTAAAGGCCCCTTCCTGTTTATGTACATGATCATGTGGCCTTTCCTCATTTATCAGAACTTTTGGTATTTCTTTATTTACTTTTGTAAAGACTTTTAAAACCAATGGCAGATGGCCTCAAAGGTCAGCAGTGTTTGATGACCAAAGTTCCTCTTTGCTCTCTTTGGTTTAACATATTTATGCATCCATTGTTTTTCCTCCTGGTCTTCAGATGAGCATCGAGGACTTCACCATGTACGGAGGAGCCTTTGGAAACAAGCAGGATAACGTGTTTCCAAACCTGGAGGTTTGGTCACGATGCACAAGTTTATGATCTGAAACAAACGGATTGATTCTCAGGTGTGTGTCGGTCACTCGTGGTTTCTTCTTCTGTCACAGGGAGCTCTGATGTCATCCTCCTCCTCTCTGGTCTTACCTGCTGTTTCCTGGCCTGCCTCCAATGCAGTGATTGGCCAGCTGCAGGACCAGTTGGACACCTCCCCTCTGTACATGGATCCTGAGACGCTGAGCCAGCTGAGACTGAACGCCTCCTCGCCTGCTCTGCTCGTGTTCAGACTGCCCTACGGCATCGGGTCTGTTCACTGTCCAATAATTACCGTTAATCGGATTTCCTGCTGTAAACTTTAAAACTGCAGGAATCTCATTGATCATCCTCCATGTTGGCCTGCAGCTGGTAGTTCTGCTCATTTTGACCTCAGTGTAGCTCAGAGAACTAGTTCTGTTGTCACGTCCTCCAGGAGGCTTCGAGCCTGTTGGTTTCACTCTTTGTACATTTTCTAAAAATTCTAATTCAATTTCTCCAAAGTCACACGGTGAAGTTAAAGAGGAGGGGAGAGAACCCACACTCAAAGCCATCGATCCTTCCTTCCTACCTTCCTTCCTTCTCTCAGGGCCTTATTGTCGTCTCCTTTGTCTTTCAGAGCTGATCTGATGTCAGCAAAAGAGATCCTCAGTGGAAACGGTGAGTCTGTGTCATCTGACCTGGACACTGTGGAGCTCAGAGTCTGAAGCCTGTAATGTCACAGTCATCAGTGGGCTGTTTATTCAAAAGTGTTTCCATCTGACTGTTTTCTCCATGACGCGTGTTTTCAGATGAAGTGATTGGCCAGGTGCTGAACATCATGAAGTCACAGTCTGTTCCGTATACGGCTATCTACACCGCCCTGCGGCCCTCCAGGGTGAGCCCGAGTCTCATTCAGAAACATTTAAACGTGTTTGCATTCGTTTTCATACCGGCCTCCCTCCATCTTTCTTTTTCTGCACAGGAAGCGGCGTCCCTCTCTGTGGAGGCCGGTCAGGGTGGGGGGCGCTCGCTGCTGCAGGCCAGAGGAGGATACAGGGAGAGGGGCAGAGAGCGGGAGAAGCAGCGGAGGATCAACGAGAGGGCTGGGACGTACCCACCCGTCGACTTTAAGGTGGCGTCTTAGCTGCGAGACACAGATAAGGAAGTCAAAGTCCTGCTGGGTTATATCATTTCATATTTGTAATATTTAACACGATTATTTGAACATTAAATGAACTTGAACTCGTTTTCTGTTTGGCCGTAAATCCGCTGTTGTAGAGGAGAGCAGTGAACATCGAACTAAATCAAATTTCCTAAAAGTCGTGAATCAAATTGACACGATGTTGGATTTGCAATAAAAATCCAGAATATTCTCAAACTAAGTGTAAACTTTGGTCGGCAGCTCACAGGGTGGCGCTAACGTCAGAGATGTTGCAGCAGAAAATCCTGATGCATTGTAAAGGAGCACCTTTCTGTTCCCTGGTTATTCTGCAGGAGGGGGGGGACAGCTGCATCCTGCTGTGGGCTAAAAGCCTGAGGGTGAGCATCCTGCGCAGCGGCCGCTGGGAGGAGCACGACCTCACCCCGTCCACCTTTGGAGAAGGCGTCACCCCCAACCTCAACGGCTCAAGCTGCGACAAAACCAGAGCCAGGTGCTTTTTACCTGTGACATAATACAATATGTAAAAAAACAATTTGTTTTTATGCTGTGATGTTAATTTCTCTTAGCTTTGACGTTCATTTTCAAACTGCCGTCTGAAAATCAAAAGTTTTAAAATGTTTTGTTCTTCATGAAATGCTGCTGCAGGTCTAACGTTTTCTTTAGTGAGTTTAACACTGGCAGGTAAAATCAGTCAATTCAGTTTTATTTACATGTCACCAAATCACAACAACAGCCACCTCGAAGCCCCAGCAGTCATATGACCCCCTATAAGTAAGCACACGGCGACAGTGGGAAGGAAAAACTCCCTTTTAACAGGAAGAAACCTCCGGCAGAACCAGGCTCAGGGAGGGGCGGGGCCATCTGCTGTGACCAGTTAGGGTGAGAGAAGGAAAGCAGGAACTGTCTGTATACATGTGTATGTGTATCCTGTGTTCAACTGAGAGAGAGTGTCCTTTCACCCAGTTAAGCAAAAGTCAACAGTCCTTCAGCCAATGAAAGTGTCCTTGAAGGATAGGGTCAGAGAGACTAAACGTAGTCCTGTTATCAGGGAGAAAATTTGTTGTTCCGGAGCTACATGAGTGGCTCAGATGGTTGTTTGGGTTAATGCGAACAACTGCATCCAAGTAAATGTCTCTGCAGGACAATCAGGCTGTCCCGAGCCCAGGCTTCTTTTTGAGAATAGGGTGTCAATTTCATTAAGGGACCAGTTGATTAAATCCGTAATTCTTTAGGTTTTAGAAAACAAGACTGAGCGACTCTGGGGGTTAAAGTTAGACTAGACAAGTACGTAGAAGCCAAGCAGGAAAGATGAGAGAGTAGAGGGTGAAAGATAGATCCGTCTCGGCCAGAGAGCAAAGAGGATGGGGAGGATTATGGGATGATTCTCTTCCCATGAGATTGCAGCAAATGACATGTGGCCACCAACCCTCAGTACAATCTGAGGACAGTCTGAATCCAGGAAAGGGTAGGATGGTTTGTGAGGTGGGATGGATTCTTAGAACACTGGCACATATTTTTTAACCCCCGCGGTCTTTTGCTACTCAGGTTAAACATGATATAACTTAAACATGTTATTGTTTGGCCCTTTTCAGTGTTTTATTTCTTCCTGAGTAAATCAGCTTGGCTGAGATTACAGCTGAATAAATGTCAAACAGAAAACTGATTAAACAGAAGTATGAGATGATGGAGAATTTACGCCAGTGTTCTGTTAAATGGGAGCAGATGGCTACGTCCACACATACACAGCGTTTTGGGTCACTGAAAATGGAGATTTTTAAAACCTGCCAGGGTGGAGATTTTTCCCCCTGTCCCGTTTGGCTCGTTTAACCATCAGAATTGTTATCTGAAGGCCATAAAAGATACCTAGCGGTTTTACTTTACCAAATGGAACATCATGGGCTCGCCATATTGATCCGTTTGATTGACCTTTATTATTAACTAGAAAAAGTTGCATTTCCTGCGAAAATGCAGAGTGGATGCTGTAAAGCTGAAGCTGTCTGCTGAAAACAGCTGAAGAAACAGAACTTTAAGCTGAAAAATGGAGAAGCTGAAACATCTATTGAAAAGAGGTGAAGAGCTATATGTTGTTAAAGATGTGAAAAATCTAAACTTTTTGCTAAAGACAGGTGAAGAAGCTGAGGTCCATATTAGAGAAGTTGCAAAAATCATGAAAACTTTGCAGATTTGTATAAATTAGCAAAAAATATTGAACAAGCAAAACAGTCAGCTGAAAAAAAGCTGCACAAGCTGAAGTTTTATCAAAAGTTGTAGTTGTTGAATGAGGAGAAATTGTCAGAAAATGTAGACAGGCAAG
>VUQR01013453.1:0-10040 GCA_015108515.1 Hemichromis elongatus | reverse complement strand
AGGAAAAACTCCCTTTTAACAGGAAGAAACCTCCGGCAGAACCAGGCTCAGGGAGGGGCGGGGCCATCTGCTGCGACCGGTTGGGGTGAGAGAAGAAAAAAGAACAGGATAAAGACATGCTGTGACAGAGATTAATAACTAGTATGATTCAGTGCAGAGAGGAGTGAAGGAGAAACACCCAGTGCATCATGGGAATCCCCCGGCAGCCTACGTCTATCGCAGCATAACTAAGGGAGGATTCAGGGTCACCTGGTCTCTGAAAAGCAGAGATAGCGTCTGTGTCCTGAATCCAAACTGAACCGTATTGTTTGTTCTGTTAGTGATATTTTAAAGTTTTTGTTTGTTTGCTTCACAAATGATAAAGTATGTCTCAGTCTTAGTTTTAATTTAAGCTCTGTAAGCGTTGATCAGCTGTCCCAGAGTAAATGCAACAGCTGTGACAGGAAGTCAGACAGCAGATCAGTGGGATGCTGTTTGTAATGTTATCTTAGAGTTATGAGCTCTGATTTGTATGAAGAATATTTTAGATAAAGTTGACTGAATGTCAGATTGAGTTGTTTTTTTTCTTTGCAGGTTAGCTCTGAATTATGAGAACGTCCTGAACCACCGCAGCTTCAGACTCATGTAAGTCTGTACACACACGTCATGTATTCACATCATGTGGGGACGTGTAGAGACATGAATCAGTCCTGCTCTTCAAATCGAGCCGTTCTACTGTTAAACATATTCGATCTTCTACTCGTTGGTGTTTTTCAGCTTTGTGCTGAGTCAGCGGCACTACAGGGTGTCGGCACGCCGCTGGTTCACGCTGGACACCGTGCGGCTGGAGTACGACGGCACCAAAGCCACGTTTAACGGCAGCAGAAACATCTACGCCCCGGCCGAGTACTCGTACCGCTGCGAGTCCGTCACCAGCTTCCAGTGGCCGCTGCTCATCCCGCACACGCCCAAAGACCCGGCCAATCAGTGGAGGGTGTCCTTTGAAGACTTCCAGGTAAGATTCAGGTGTGAAGTGTTGGATGTCTGCAGTGAGCGGAGCGACTTCTGCAGCACAATAACTACAGTAGAGAAAAATCAGTGAAGAACACTGCTCTGGTTTCATCCTGATTATACTGGTTTTAGCTCAAATGACATAAATATCATCCCTCGTCTCATTTGTAATGCTGGCCTTCCTTCTGTCAGAGCGACAGCAAAGGTCCCAAACCACAGACCAGCCTGCCTCGGCCCATCAGCTGGGCTGTAGGTGAAACTTCTCCCAGCGTGTCACCTTGTTCTGGACACGTGTGCTTTTATTTTAGGATCCCTGTCAGGGTCAGGGCCCGGCGCTAAACCCGGCCCCTTGTGAATATTATAGAGGACACCACCTCAGAGGCGCATCTATTCATTCAATAAATAAATAGATTTAAAAAAAACTTTTACTTATAAACTTGAGAGCACGTCGGTGAGTTTGAAACGAAGCAGTCGCCACATTTTGAACCCCTCCTCCTCCTTCCTGCCTTCAGATTCAGGGCTTTAACGTGAGCGGCGGTGAATTCTCGTACGCCAGCGACTGCGCCGGCTTCTTCTCCCCGGGGATCTGGATGGGTCTGATCACGAGTCTGCTCATGGTCCTGGTGCTCACCTACGGCCTGCACATGATCATGCAGCTGCGCACGATGGACCGCTTCGATGATCCCAAAGGCCCGGCCATCTCTGTGCCGCAGACAGAGTGACGCACCTGCACCACACCTGTCCGTCCTCCATCCTTCTCTCTGTCCTCTCACTGCGACGCTTCCACTCCTCCGACTGCATTCCTCCCCCCTTCCATCTGTAGTTGGGCATTATTCAGACTCATAAGGGTTTATTCATCGTTACATAAATGTGTCAGTTTATATTTAACTATGGGCTGAAGGTGGCCTCAGTTTGTCCTCATGTGTCATCGTCTGTAAGCTGAAGGCTTTTCCAGAGTCCTGCCTCTAAACTGCTTCATATTCTTTGAGAAACACAGACTCACGTAGAACATGAACAAACCTTTGGGTGACAGCAGGGGCACAAACCTGAGACCCTCCCTAACAGTGATGCAACATCAGCACCGCTCACAGCAGCCACACGTCTTTGTTTGGTGATGCTCAGCGGGCCGTACGCTGGCTCCGCTGCTCCAAGCTCAGGTCCAAAGTTGTGTTCAGTAATATTAGGTTGGTTTTCATTATATTTATTTATTTTAAGCATTAATATGATCCTGAAATGGAAAACCTAAACCTTTCTGTTCTTCGTGTAATATGAAGCTGTATAAATGTTGGCCCTTTGGGTTTGTCAGCTGAGCTCTGCATGTATCAGCAGCACAGCTGTGCCGTCCACGCCGTGCTCCCTCCGAATGCACCCGATGACATTTAGACTTTGTCCTTAGCTGTCCTCGGCCCCGGACACGAACTAAAACTGTTTCATTTGAACACTGTGTGCAGCTTTTGTTCTGTGAGGATTCTGGAAAAATCTTCATTAATGTTGAATATCCTTCAAAAACACCCGAGGCATGAACTGGGCCCCGCCCTCAGGCGGGAAAGGGACGACTGTACATACGGGAACAAATGGAAGTTATGAAAAATTATTTATTGTTGAAACTGCTGACGTTTGTGTTTGTGTTTACATTATTTGACCAGTGAGGTGAAGCTGTTGGAATCATTTCCACTTTATTTATGAACTTCAACATTCTCGATGAATTTGAGGAAGGCTGATAACGAAGCATTAACGTTTCCACTCGGAGTAGTTTTACTTGATTTTTGTGTTTATTACTGAAGCGCACTGAAACGTGTTCGATGTGAAATAGTTTTTCTGTCTCAGTTTGAGGTCGATGTTTGGTCCTGTGCTGTGCTGCTGTGGCCTCCAATAAAACGTCTGTGATGATCGAGGGCTCCCGTGTTTTCTTTAAGTCTCAGAAACGCTCACAGTCTACACACGGCTGTGCTGACACGACGTGAACACAAACGGTTACGCTGAACAATGACCTTCACACGACTAAATAAACCAAGTAAACATATAAAACAAAGTAAGGTAAGGGCTCTGTACACGAGGATAGGTGTGATTAAAATGTAAAGCGTGAGTAGTTTTGCTGTCTCAGTGTTAAGATATTCAGAATGTGTAAATGTTAAACTTATACGAAGTCGTTTTATGTTGTGTATAAATGTCAGAATGTCAGATTTAAGGTCAGGTCATTGAAGGCATCGTGACAGATGTGAAGGTCTCAGTAACGTCACACAGCATCCACGGTTTTCTCCTTATGTTGAGCTTAAACCAGATCACCATGGTAACTGTGGGGGGGGGGGGTCTTTATTAATTCGGGCTGTGACGCTAACACATGACACGTTCAGCACACAGCATCTGGTCCATGAATTATGGGATGGACACGTTTGGTGTTGAACACAAAGCTGAGGCGGGGCTGGTTCATTCGTTTTATTTTGTAATAAAGAAAAATTATGAGACGATAAATCAGTGTGAGGTTCAATCATCCGTCCTGTAGGCGTCCGCGTACCTCTGCTCACGTGTTGCATGGATTTCTCTACCTGTTGACTACTGATTGGACAATCATTCCCTTTGGAGCACAAACACGGTGTTTTATTGATTCGATGGAGTTTCTTCTTCCACCAGATCTGCAACGAAAAGAGAAAATTCCCAAAGTGCTTCATATCGAGTCACATCTGCTTAAAGACGGGCGAGCTTTAATGTGTCCACACGCGGTTTTAGATTTCCTGCTCTCAGAAAGGTTGGCCACACAGGTTTGAGCTGTTCAGGTCTCTGAGGTACTTACGCTCACAGTCGTAGACCACCTCCAGGTACTTGTAGGTGCCTGGACACGGGTCTCCAAACACCGAGTTCCTTACTTTGATGGAACAGCTGTTTCTGCCGTTACAGCTGTGAATGCAAATGCAGGCGATTGAGCAGCGGCTCTAAATGCAGCGAGTGGTCAGAGAGGAGCTGTAAAGGGACTCGTACCTCTCGGCTACTTTGCTGGTGGGTTTTGAGCACTGGGTGTTTCTGAGCTGATAGGGGGGGCGTTTGTAAGAGCACGTGGTCGAGTCACTGCGGCCGTATTCAGCCGACAGGATGACGATAAGGTGTCCTTCATCTGCACGACAATTCACACTGTTAAACTATCCTGTTGATATATCGGCTCTCTTTACCTCCATGTTTGTATTTTTATGGCGTGAAATCACAATGAATGAATATAAAAGCAACTTTACCACATTGAAGGTTTGCATAAGAGTGTTCACACGTGATACTGTGGACTGCAAAAGAAACACGTTTCAGTATAAAGTTGCACAGATTTGTCATCGAGCGTCACAGCTTTGTCCTGAAGGCACGTACAGGGACAGTCGTACGCCACCTCCAGGTACTTGTAGGTGCCTGGACACGGGTCCCCGAGCTCCGAGGTGCTCGCTTCGATAGTGCAGCTGCTTTTCCCGTTACAGCTGTGAACGCAGACGACAGGTGAGTCGGCACAGGCTGGAAATACGTCTGAGTGAAGATGTAAGGCTGAGCAAAGATCGAGCCTCTGTACCTGTCGGCTACTTTGGACGTGGGATTGTTGCACTGGGCGTTTTGGATCTCACATTCTGGACGCTGGTAAGAGCACGTGGTCGTATCGCGGCGCCCGAAATTCGCCCAGTGCACAGCGATAACGTGCCCGTCATCTGAGGAAGAGCTCATGGTGTTAAACTACAACCGTGTTTGGGTTTCTATCAAACCAACGATACAGAAGTGTGAAATGTGTTCTCACCACAGTGAAGGTTTGCCTGAGATCCCTCGCACGCTACGGTGTGCACTGACAAGGAAACAAGTCAGAAACTCAAAATTCACGCACAGATTTCATCGCTGTGGTTCAAAAATCCACTCAAATCATGTTTGCAGGGACCAAAGCGTCCTGAGGACACGTACTTACGCTCACAGTCGTAAGCCACCTCCAGGTACTTGTAGGTGCCTGGACACGGGTCCCCAAACACCGAGTTGCTCGCTTCGATAGTGCAGCTGCTTTTCCCGTTACAGCTGTGAACGCAGGCGAGTAAACAGAAGCTTTACACGCAGCGCGATGACACAGTCACATCAGACACAGTCACATCAGACTTTGTGAGGAAGCATCTAAACGAGTGTGCACAGTTTGGGAAACCGCGGTTAGCCTGTAGCTTAACCCTTTAAGACCTAGCATAGAACCAAGTCCGCCAGAGCTTATCTTTATATTTTACCTGCTGTGGTGCCATTTTGGCTCTAACAACCGTTAGAGCCAAAATGTTAATAATATGTAATCATTCAGTCCGTAGTAACTAGCTAAACAGCAAAAAAGTGCAATAAACAAAAAAAATTTAAAATCGTTTTTGTTTTTTCTAGTTAGAGACATTTGACAGGTTTATCCCTCAAAACTGTAAATACAAAAAAGTTGCACAAAATAGTTTCCAACCACAGGAAATGTAATTTGAGCGTCTTCATAGTTTTATTTTTGAGATACACCAATTTTTGTATTCTGTAGGAAAAACGAAAATAATTATTATAATGCAAATTTGCATAAAAAACAGCATCAAAATAAAATATTTCCAGGAGTGCAGTTTGAGTTCTAAGCATCCCAGAAACTAAACAGAAAAGCATAAAGTCAAACATGAATGTTAAAAACACGAGTTTGGGGTTATCAGCCATTGAAGGAAAAAAAACGTGACGTCACTTCCGGTCGCGGTTCTACAGGCAGAGGTGCCGCTCTGACCGGCCTGAAAGGGTTAATGATGGGAAGAGAAACGTATCACATCATCTGTGTGGCGCGGCCACGTATGGCTGCAGTGCGAGCAGGTCACTGCTGTTTAGTGATCGTGTGACTGCTGATAGAAGCAGCAGGAGGAAGTGTGAGGCGTTCGGTCACGTCTGCGTCGACCTGGAGAAAGGAGGAGCCTCCGTACCTGTCGGCTACTTTAGTGGTGGGATTGGGGCATTGGGCGTTTTGGATCTCGTGGGTTGGATGATTCTGGGAGCACGTGGTCGTATCGCGGCGCCCGTAGTCGGCCCAGTAGACGACGATAACCTCTCCTTCATCTGGGGAGGAGTTCACAGTGTTACATCAGCACCATGTTTGAACATTAACGACAAATCCACCAGGATCACAGAGGAACGGCCCCACTCACCACACCGGAGGTTTGCTTTGGATCCTTCGCACGCTGTACTGTGGACTGAAAGACAAACACGGAGCGCGTCACCAACTGAAACGACTCACGGGCACACCTGAGTTTGGAAGTATTCGGATACAGACCGGCTGGGAAGCAGGCGAAGGTGGTGTCCAGGTATCTGCAGGTGCCGGGATCAGGAGCGCCGAAGATTTGGATGTCTATGTCACACGTTTTCTTCCCGTCACAGCTGCAGAGAGAGAGAGAGAGAGCAGCCCGCTGTCAGGCCCAGCGACGCGACCACGATTACAAATGTGTGTTAGCGACAGCGTCACCTCTTCTTGATGACCTTCAGGTTGTCGTTCTGAGAGCTCTGTTCTTCTTGTGCACATCTGTACTGGACCGACTCCACAATGATCACACCGCTCTCTGTTTCACACAGAACGGGACAGAAGCAGAGACGGTGAGAGAGGGAGTCCAGATGTTTATATTATTATTCCTTTATTTGGATCATTCTTTGAGAAAAGTCATCACACTTTAATCCTTAAACAGCAGAGGTGTGAAAGTCCTCAGCAGATCATCAGACTATTTCCTGCAGCGGCTCGGTCTACTTACAGAGGACAGGGGACAGAGCAGCATCAGGCTGGGATGAACTAACAGCCTCATCATTCTTATTTTGGTTATCATTTAGTTTTGATTGCATTGATTAGTCACATGATGCAGTGAGTGATGTCACTGGGTGCTAACCAGCAGCCGTCTGTGTGACGCTAACACACAGTCCCAGGGTGCAGCTTGATTAGCTCTCGACCCTCTGGAGTGACCTCTGAGGTCAAAGATCACATCACAGACTTCCTCTTACAATCACAGGCATCGCTGCACGTGAAAATAATTCAGCCTTAGGCTTTCAAATCTGTAGCCATCATTTAGATACAGTCTATGTGCGCCTTACCACAGCCCAGGGACTGCACCAGGTGGCCGTCGCAGGTGATCACTCTGTTGGTGGATATGGCAGTCGCAGTGGACGGGACGAAGCGTTTGGCCTGGGTCACACCTGGAGGGACGAACAGAGTTAAAAAAGCAGAGTGGGGCTGAGCTCACGGCTGGTGTGTGTGTGTGTGTGTGTGTGTGTGTGTGTGTGTGCGTGTGTGTGCGGTGGGTGGAGGGAGGTCAGCCGATGGCCTCCGTCTCCTGTTTTGACTCTATGATGAGACACAAGGACAGCCTGGCTGTTTGCTGGGAGCAGAGACTCAACATCTGATTTTATCTGACATTTATCTTTACTTTGCGCTGCTGAGCAGTTAGTCCCACCGCGAGTCAGCTGACTGACGGAGAGCAGCGTCGCAGCCCAAACCGACGGTCTGACGGCTTGTCTGTCTCTGAGAGCTGCGACGGTCACGTGACGAGGTGAGCGTGATGGCGATGGATCGAAGCAGACGCGAGTGTGGGTAGAGGAGGCAGTGAGCGTGTTCCTGCCGTGTTTGTCAAAACTGAAACTTTTCCACAGATAATCTCATGTTGACTGAATCTGCATTAAAATTCAAATAGAAGGTTAACTCGGCTTCCTATAAAGGCTGTAAGTGTCTGACCAAGTCTGCCACATTTATATCACATGATCATCGCTCTGGAGCCAGGAGAGGATACAATGGAGTCATGGCAGCTCAGGGGCAGAGACGTAGAGGTGAGGATTCTTTTTGAAAATGTCCAGACGACGAGAATAAACCAAGACAGAAGTATGACGTAGCAGAGAGAAAAGCAGAGTGTTACCTGAGATCACGAGTAAACATGTTGCTGCCAGCACTGAAAAACAAAGAAAGCTCAGTGTTAGACTTAAACATGAAACGCTGAAGAAAACCAAAGGAGAAAAAAACTGGACAAGGTCAACGACCCCGGAGCAGCTCAGCATCTGGAGACAGATGATCTATTACATCACATTTATTAATGCTGGGATGAAGTCAGAGCTCTTTATAACAAACATTTAGATTCAAGATGTTTGTCTCCTATGAAAATGAATCTTCTAATAAAATCATTTCTGTTCATTGACTTGATTTTGAATGATCAGCATTTTGCTTCCATCCTGTCAGCTTAACAGCGATCCTTCATAAATCATTTATTAGCCTTTAATTACTCTCAGGCACCACATGAACCCTGATTGGCTGATCAGTAAACACGTGTATCTACATTATTCACAGATGTTTGATTATTTGCTCTATGAAAGTAGAACCTGTAGCAAAGCGAGCACACCTTTAGCCCTGACTGCGTGAACATGAAGGACTATCGGCGTGTGGTACTCACACAGTGTGCTGAGTCTGGAGCAGAGCATCGTGTTCGGACGTCCGGTTGTCGGTGGCGACCTGAGCTGATGGAGGATCGGACGGAGACCTCGGTGTATTTACGCCGTTTAGCTGAGAACTTTTACCTACGTGCGAAACAAGCAGCCAATGAAAAAATGGGAACGTGATGCTTATCAGGTGCAGCGGAGCCAAGGAGAAAACTGAAGTGCTATCAATAAGAAAAGATTATAGAAGCCAATCGCAGCTCGCCCAGTGTCAGCCGCGATCGGCTCAAGGCCCCCCCACGACCCTGAACCGCATCGTGGCTCCAGGAGATGCAGGCATGGAGCTCAGGTTACACAACAAAAAGCAGCCTTTGCTTTATCTGACTGACACATTTCATTGGTCAAAGAAGGAAATCGTTTTAAAAGCTGCAAAAATCCACCTCGGGCTGTCGGACCCCCCCCCAAAATATCCAAATATCATGTCACAGAGACGCCGGCAGCTCGTCCTTCACACGCAGAGCTTTGTTCATCCTCATCGGGGCAGTCACAGCGTTTCACACGTTCAGACGTGAAGGACGCGCGATAATGCGGCACAAACTCAGACAGGAGGGTTTTTCACAGAATCACCGCGACGGGCCGAGGGAGGCCGCTCCACGGTTCAGGGGCTAAAGGTCAAACCTCCGAGTCATCATCGGGCTCCTCGGGTGTCTGCAGGGCAGCTTCACAAGCAGCGAGACACAGACGGACACTGTTTTCTTTCACTGTGAAGGAAGGAATACGTGTTGAACTTTTAACTGTTTCCATAAGATTATCAGTTTGCCTGCTGATAAAGACCTCCTCCACGGCCCTTCATGCTGCTCCACAGTAATAAAGTCGTCATTCAGTGACAGAAAGTTTCTGTTTCTTCTCTCTAAACTACAAATGTCTGTTTCTTACAGCGGCTCAGAAACATTTTCTGTGAACAGAAACTTTGTCTAATAATCCCAGCCTGGGCAGCTAGCAGGACTTCCTCTGTAGTCTTACTCAGAGAGTCGTGCCGACAGATGTCTTTGCAGCAGCATTTCTTTATCACGGAGAAAAACTGACACGTGCTGCTGAAACTTCTTGTTCTCATATTAAGATATCTCAGGGATTAAACGTGGAGTTAAACTTGTTTAACTGACACATCTTTTAAGGAAATTGAACTGTTTTAATATAAATAAAAGGATTCTCTGCAGTTTTTATTGCTGTTTTATAGAGAGCCTTTTAACGTTTTCATTTGTTTGCTGGTACAAGGCTTTGTTCATGAAGGATAAAAACAAACTGCAGAGCCTTGTCAAAATCTGCTCTAAAATTATTGGAGCCAAACAAAGAGACCTACAGTCCCTATGGGAGGAGCAGGCGCTACAGAAGGCTAAACGTGTCCTGGGTCAGCCTCTCCACGCTCCGCACTCGGAGTTCTCGCTCATGCCCTCAGGACGTCGTCTTTATGAACCCTCTCGGAAAACAAATCGTTCCTCCAGCTCTTTGGTTCCTTCATTCTCAGACCGCTAACCTCTGAGGGAAGGGTGGCTCAGTAACATGTGCCTGTGTGCCATGGCTGCTGCTCAGCCTCTACTTCTGTTGTGATGTTGGTTGTGACACACATTGATTGACTGTTTGTACAATGTTTG
>VUQR01013451.1:24464-34580 GCA_015108515.1 Hemichromis elongatus | reverse complement strand
AACAGACTTTCACAAAATACAATTTTTCCCCGTTTGATTAATCTACAAAAATTTACAGAGCTTCTAGCCAAAAACTTTGCATATCTCACTATGGTGTGCACTATCTCCTATAAAAAAAAACTCAGACACTAGACAAGTGGAGGGCAAAAGAAGACATGACAGGCATAAAAAAAACCCAAAAAAACCAAAACAATTTACAGCAGAGGAACGATATCTGGAAGTGATGTAATTAAGTAATATTGAAAAAATCCAACATAACCTGACACCGGACACAATTCAATTCAATTCAATTTTATTTATATAGAGCCAGATCACAACAACAGTCGCCTCAAGGCGCTTAGTAGAGAAAACCCAACAATCATACGACGATGGGAAGGAAAAACTCCCTTTTAACAGGAAGAAACCTCCGGCAGAACCAGGCTCAGGGAGGGGCGGGCCATCTGCTGCGACCGGTTGGGGTGAGAGAAGAAAAGAACAGGATAAAGACATGCTGTGGAAGAGAGGCAGATATTAGTAGCAGGTACAATTCAATGCAGAGAGGTCTATTAACACAGTGAGTGAGAAAGGTGACTGGAAAAGAAAAACTCAATGCATCATCACAATGGAATACTATCAGTCATAAGTTTGACATATAAAGTGTTTGTTACTCTACTCCATATGTACGTTTTGATTTGAGGGAGAACTATTAAATAAAGCTTGCTGGCTGGATCAAAAGTTTTCTCATAGAAGTGTTCACATTAATCAAAAAGTGTATTCAAAATATAAATAAGTTTATAACCTACAGGATTGTTTTTATTTCTGAGATCAGCGCTGAGATGGAAATGCAGCTTCCACCTCACGAGGGAGGCGAGCTGTCCGTGGTCGACATGCACACGGGTGGAGAACCATTGCGGATCATCCTCAGCGGCTACCCAGAGGTCAAAGGCAACAGCGTGCTTTCCAAACGTCGCTACGTCCGGGAACATCTGGACCACATCAGGAAGGTGCTGATGTATGAACCGCGAGGACACTACGACATGTACGGTGCTCTGATCGTGGGCAGCGAGTTACCCGAGGCCGACCTGGCGGTGCTGTTCATGCACAACCAGGGCTACAGCACCATGTGCGGCCACGCCGTTATCGCACTTGGACGCTTCGCTGTCGACTACAAACTAGTGAAAGAGCCGCAATCGCCAGAGACACAAGTGAACATCCACTGTCCCTGTGGCCTGGTGAAGGCTTTCGTTGAGTACTCTGAGGGGAAAACAGGAGCAGTGAGGTTTCTCAGCGTGCCAGCTTTTGCATTTGCTACAGGTAGCAGAAATAACTTGTAAGGTATAACTCAGGTATTTGAATGTTCTCCAGGACTTATTAAATATTTTTTTTCCAGATGTGACAGTGACGGTGGAGGGGTTTGGTGAGGTAACGGTTGACATCAGCTACGGAGGGGCTTTTTATGCCTTTGTGAATGCCCAGAGGTTTGGTCTGGATGTGTCCAAGTCCAGGACTCGGGATCTTGCCGACGCAGCCACAGCTGTGACCAGAGCTGTCAAATCTCAGGTGATCAGCTGACAGCAAATAAAAAAAAAAAAAAACTGAGTAATATTACACAGACAAAACAATAGGCCAAATTAGTTAATAATAACACAAAACATGAGAATATCACTTGCTAAGTTTCTAATAATCTAAAAGTCTACATACTCCATACTTTATTTTAAAAAGGGGAAAAAGTAGGCCAGATCTCATATAGAGCTGCTTTGAATTGGCAGCTTCTTTTTTTTAGTCCTCACATCTGCTTTTGGGGTGTTGTCTAATTATGGCTCAAATCTATGCACAGGATATTTTTAGAGGCCACAAGAAACATCTGGCAGCATTTATGTGGCATGCATTGCATGCCTGTAGAGCTTATAGCTAAAAAATCTGAGCATTACATGATCTCTCAGCTTGGTACTCAAAAGTATCTGGACATGGTGCTCTCACCCATATTGCACAGTGTGAACTGATTTCCTTTTTCTCCCTTTTTCTTATTATCCATTAGGTGAAGTTGCATCATCCAATCAGTGATGACCTGGCCTTCCTGTATGGCACCATCCTAACAGACGGGAAAGACGATTACTCCCCTGAACCCACCACCAATATCTGTGTGTTTGCTGAAGCTCAGGTATGTTACTTCCTGTTGATGGAAGTATAAACCTTTGTCATTTAACACTTTTATAGGCAACTTTTTTTTTTGCGTTGCGACACCTATTCTTTAGCTCGCATTAAATTTTGAATCCCAGCAAAAGTTCAATTGAAAAATCGCTACAAAAACGAGAGTTGAACATATGTCACGGATTTTATCATGATGGAAAACGAAGAATGTCCCCCTGCTGGTCATTAGAAATAACGCAGATTTAAGGCAATTATCACCTGTTTTTGTTTAGGCCCTGAGGCTACATCTAACTTTAAATGCAGTCTTTACTCCTGTCTAACCCTGCAGTAGTTCTGATTGTTATATTACACTTAGGCACATTTGTCTTAGGAGGACTGCAGCTTCCAGGAAGAGCTACAGCTGGTCATGTCAATGGCAAAAAAATTTCATGTCATATTACAATTTGGAACAGCTGTATTAGCTGAAGCTACACCCATTAATGCCAAGAAAGAGCTGCTGGGACTGTGCTCACAGCCAGCAGCTTGACAGTGCCAGAGATCAGCCTTTTACAATGAATAATGAGCATTATGTAAAGGGGTCACATCATCCGTCATTTGTTCAGTATCTGCAGAGTTTATCATAACTGAAATGGACAAAAACAGCAGCTGTTCAGATGAAATATGAAACGAAACGGCAAAAAAACAGTTTATTTAAAAATGTATAAACTCGTTTGACCTTTTGGGGACTCTGGGGTCATTTTTTGTTTGTTGCCTAATAAAACAGTGTCACTTACTTCCATTACTTGAATCCTGTTGGAAACATAAAAAAGAAAATAAAAAGTCTGCATTTTGTTCCTTGGTGCCAACTTAACTTCATCCAATAGGAGGTTTAAACTCTGTCGTTCTCAGGTAGATCGAAGCCCGACTGGTTCTGGTGTCACTGCTCGAGTGGCTCTTCAGTATCACAAAGGTCTCATCCAGCTGAACCAGACCAGGACGTTCCAAAGTGGAGCTACTGGATCCCAGTTCGCAGGAAAGGCTGTTGAGGTATCGTGATTTCTGTTCTCTTATGGAACTTAGGTGATGACTTCGTGTTCAAAAAGTGGGAAAAGAAAGACGTGCATTTTGTAAAAAGATCGAAAGAATAAGTGAGTATTTAGACATTATGACACAGTAGATATAGGATGTATTGAAATGTGCAGCATTAAGCTGAAAATAATAAAAATTAAAGTTGCAAAAAAAAAGAAGAAGTGCAGCAATAATCTTAGTTGAAAAGAAGACTTGTATTACCTAAAGGTATTGGAACATTTTGGTGCAATTTAATAATATAACATCGCTCTATTCAGCTCCTCAGGTTGGCAGTTTTTAAAATACTGATTTGAAATCTTGTATTTAAATGTCTTAGAGCAAAGTCAGCTGAAGCCGAGGAAAAATCACAAAACACAGCGCACTGATGTGTGGACTGGCAGCAAACGAATCACCTTTTGCTGATGAAATTACTCATCTTACACATTGCATATATCAGCCGCAGAGGAATGGTTTATTTAGCTTACAATACAAAGTGCCCTGAGGGGACTGTTGTTATACATAAACATAAACGTCCTGTTGTGTCTATTTAAATATATGCATGCATTTTGTTATGTTTTTGTCTTTATGCTCAGGAGACCAAGTGTGGAGATTTCAAGGCTGTAGTGGTGGAAGTCGCCGGCAGAGCTTATTACACCGGCGTTTCACGCTTTGTGCAGGAGGCAGATGACAAGCTGACTCACGGATTTCTGCTGAAGTAAACGAGACATATAGGTTTTGTATATAAGAACAAGTTAAAACAAAAGGTTAAACTGTGGTTTTTATAGGACAAAAAAACTCCCTGGTTATCTGCTTTACCAGAGTAGTAAATGAAGAAATAGTTTTTCTTACCTATATTTAAAAAAACAAAACAAAAACTAATATACATGTTGTGAATCATAATGGTCTAAATTATATTTAATAGATTAGTAAAGTACATAGGTAACTCTTAGAGATGGTGAGGAGCTTAGTCACTGGTACTGTTCCACATCCTATGAGGTGGTTCAGGCGTCTAACCAAGATCCCTCCTTGGTTCCTTCTAGGTGAAGAGGTGTACTGCCATTCAGATATGTACTAATATATTCTTGATAGTGAACTGTAACTCTGATCGTATATGATAAACAGTAATAACTATGTTATTGTGTATGACTGAATATTAAAAGGGATTTTTGCTGTGAAGTCAGCAAATTAAAACATAAGATTTGAGTTTCGGCTCACTAATGGGGTATGCATTAAATGTTGTTGCATTTACTGACCACTAGATGGAGCCACGATGCTGGTTACCTTGGAATCTTAAAATTCAGACACAAAAAAAAGATGCTTTCACTTCGTGTTCAAGGTTTTTAGTAGCAATAAATCACTTTTTAAAACCAGAGTTAATGCTGTGTGAAAGTGCATGTGCTGAGAAACTAAATAATCAAACTCACAGCTGTTTTCTCCCATTTATTATCATTAGGTCATTGTACAATGAAAGGCAGTTTAAATTATAAAAGTTCGGTGGAGGTGTCGGCTGGATGGATTCACACAGCTGAAGGGGGAACGTCGCACGTCGACATGTGATGTTTTTTACAAAATGAAAACATCACATGTGGAGCAGATTTTTTTTTTGCCCCTTCTTTCTGCAATGTAAATCCAGCCAGCATGCAGCAAACATTTCATCTATTCAAATGATACAAAACATGTAAGGAGGGCACTCTCTTCAAAGGGGAGAAACAAGTGTATTGCATTAATTGTTGGTTTCAATGGTATTTAGCATTATGAATTCCTATGTGCATGTGTAACAAGCACACACGCTTGTATACTATGGATGTATGTAATCAATGACACGACTGTCCACACACCTGTTAAGAATTGCAGATCAGGCCGAGGCCTTTGAGAGTACCCACTTGACAAAAAAAACAAAACAAAAAAATCAGAGTTAAGGCCAGCTCGTAACAGGAAAATGTTCAACTAAAAACATACAGTGATCAGATATATATATGCTGCACATCAACAAAGGTGAGAAAAAAAGAAAAAAAAGACTCTCAGCTGCATCACTTGCAGTTAAAACCACATCTGTCTCTACAACACAGCTTCTCAGTCCTGTGATGGTTGCGACTGCAAGAGAGCAGCAGCATCAAGAGGAAGCTTAGGTGTAGTCTTTCTCCAGAAATGTCTCGGAAAACCCAGGCAGGGGAAAGCAGCACACCTCAGTCTGTACAAAATGGCCCCATTTAGAGGAATAGTCCTCCTGCTTCCACTCTCGGAAACAGTCGATCGGATGCACATTTCACTCTGTGCATAGATTCACGTACAAAAACGGCACCGAACGGATCCTGTCAAAACACCCGTGAAAACTTTTCTCCAGCATGACTTAAAATATTTCTTTTCCTCCCTCTTCTTTTGGTCCAACAGTATCAACTTTTGGCTTCTATTTCTTATAGAAGTCTTAGAGAATCTAATCATGTTGTGCTGTGTGTGGTCCTGCTGCGATGACGCAATGCTGTGGTTCACCCGAGCCGAGGTGGGTGGGAGTGGAGGATGGTGAAGAGGAATGTGGATGTCAGTTCGCCCCAGAGGGAGGCTGATGATGATGATGAGCAGGGGGTTGGGAGTGATCGAGCCCATTTAGAAGTTGAGCTTTGTGACTGGTCGCTCCCTGCCTGAGTCCGTGTTCTGGTTGTTGATCCGCTTACGGTTACGTTTCATCTTGGACAAGTCCTTGTCGAAGACCTCGCCCGACCGCAGCGCTGACACGAGGTCATCAAACTCACCGCCATCCTCCTCTCCGTTCGCTTTCGCTTTCCGGGCCTTCCGCTCCTTCTCCCTCTGCTCTCGTAGCTGGGGACACATATGAAAAGTGTTATTTAAAGATCTGAAGAGGTGAGAGGATTATTAGCTTTGCTTAGATATGGGAATGTGAGCCCTCCTGGTGTTTATTTGTTTATGATTCAGAGAAGCAGTCACATCATAACATCCAATTTGACTACATAATATCAATGCACTGTATAATGCACTGAGCTGTAGAGGAGTTGGGGGGCAGATGTTGGCACCTTTGATCAAAGCTTAGGAAGCCATTTTCAGCTCTGATCTAATCAGAGTTAATGGGCTGCATAGATGTAAGTCATACAGATCTTTCTACGCAAGTCAAGGACAGAAAACATAAATATATTTCCTATGACTCATTTGCTAAATGAAGGCATGGTGCTAAATGTTTATTATCAGCTACAGCTCTGTCGAGAATCTCAAGAGGATGAAAAGAGATCAATCGCATACCTGAGCTTCTATTTTGGCCCTACGTTCCTCCTCTTCCTTTCGTTTTCGTATGTTCTCGTTCTCCTGCTGAGCCTCTGTGAACGATTGCAGGAACTGGTCGAAGATGCCAAAGAACTCATCTGGCTGCATCTTACTGGCATCCTCACCAAAGTGCTTTACTGCCCTCAGGAACTGTGGGACCAAAGAGAAGAGGAGGGGGCACACAGGATTAGATTTACAGCAGGACGCAGCAGAACTGAGTTTTATTCCATCTTTGACTGCTTTACAGGAGAGTCATTAGGCCCCAGCTCTTTGAAACCAGAGCATGGCAGGAGTGGTCGGGCTTTGAAGCCTGTGTTCATCCAGATCTCACCGGCTACTGATTGCAGCTGAGGTCAGAGACTGGAGCCAGAGCTCAAATTAATGCAATGTGCTTGTTGGGTATTTCTCACAATAAATTAAAAAAAAAGAAGAACATACAGATACAAGATCATGCTGGGAAGATATAGCTTCAAAAAAATGTGACCACTAACAGCAGCTCTGGCAACGACAGGCAAACAATGAGCTGAAGCAAAGACACTGACGTTTTTTCCCCTTTTTTAAAAAAAAAAGTATACATTTCTTTTTAACTTCCTGACAGCAACAATCAACAAGGACTATTCTTCTTCCTCTGTTTTGTTTTTATACACAGAGCTGATGCAGTGACCCGCTTACATGGTCACCAGGTTATCAGATTCCCATTCGTGAGTACAGAGGGCCGCGGTAAACATTCAAATATTTAACTGTGGGATACTGTAAATGATTAACAGCAACTAATGGTTCCCATGTTACCAGCTGAGTCCTCATGTCAATGCGGCACACACTGTGGGACACAAAAGTAATAAAGAAAAAACACCTCTTCCTGCCATTCAGGAAGACAGACACATAAATCCAGTGTTGGCGTGTCAAACTGCTCTTTGAAATGTGAACATGTTCAGGTTTCTGCTGGTAGTGGAGTTTAGTCCCCATAAAATCCACATTTGCTTCTTCTTCATTTGCTTCAATGCTGTGACTCTGTTTGCACAACATAAAGTGACATCTCAAAGCTGGCAGGTGTAATCTGATATCCACAGTGTGAAATAATATTTAAGCCTCTGTTCCTGTTTGCACTCTTGGCCCTCACACATGGCAACAAGCACAGCACACTATAAAGTGTCAGTGGCACTGCAGCAGGAAGCTGAAACTCTTCTCCTGCTGGTCACTTTCCTAGAAAGGTCCCTAGCGGGGTCAGTACAGCGGCATGGGGAGGAAATGGGATGGAAGCTTTCAGCGCCTGTGTCTGCAGACGACTGCGACGCTGTCCGGTCTGCTCAATCGCACGTGCACACCGTCGGGTTTTCTGGAAAAACCTCGCAGGCGCAATGACTCACCAGTTCTTTGGCCTCAGTGAGAGAGTCTTCGACATCAGTGAAGCTGAAGCTGGCCACGGTGATAAACTGGCTCACCACCGACACAAACTTGTCACCCGGCCCCTGCGGCCCTTTCTTCTGGTACTCCAGTTCCTGCAAGTGGAAATCAAAGGGAGCAATTAGAAAGAAAACACAAAGAAGAGCTCTGCTGAGTCTGCAAAACAAAGTATGAAGTGCCTGATAAATATCCATGACTCACGCTCTCTACACTTTTTAATCCACTGCGCAGGTTGCCGATATCTTTTTCCAGCTCCGTCATACTGCAGGAAAGAAAGAAAGGTCATCACCGTTCACTTAAAAAGGAAGCAGCTGATGCAGATGATTCACCCTTTACAGAAAAACTGTCTTTTTATATGCCAACAATTCAAACACAAAGCGAGGTGCATTTCTGAGATCATGTTTTTTTTTAAGAAACAAAAAGTAGGAAAACTACGCCTGGCCTTTACTTACTTGACTTTGGCTGCCTCTGAGACACTCTGCAGGTCCTCCTGGAACTTCAGGACTTTGGGATATTTCTTCTCCAGGATGGTGATCAGATAGTGCAGCAGAGTAATGTTTCTGCAAACACACAGTGAAATGTGTCAAAGGTGCAAGAAAAGGCTTTCATGATGGACTTTCAGATTTAAATATCCACATGGAATTTCATTACTATAACATTCCCAGATGTGACTTTTATACATCTATTCTTTCTACTGTTGCCTGCAAAGTTTTAATACTACTGTTGAAAAATGTTCTTACTTGTCAATACTGGATTTAGTATCAGCAATCTTGTTGAGTGAAGACACCTTGAAGCCATAAGCATTGCCCCTTTGACCTTTGTTCATATAGTTTCCAAATGCCAGCACCACCTCCAACAGCTGCTTCAGGTTTCTGCTGTTTAAAACCTCCTTAGACGCCTTACCCAGCGCTAAAGCAGAAGGAAAATGGACAAAGTTGGAGATATAAATATGTATACTTTGGATAAATCATAGCAATTGTATTTGAGATATCATTTTGGTTAGGGTTACTAGGTCACACATTTCCCACCTTCAACTTTGGGTTTGATCTCCGCTATCCTCTCTGCAAACTTTTTCTTAAAGTACAGAGACTGCAGCCTCTGCTGGTAATGGTTTATTCTGGACCGAGGATGGAAATACCGTGTCAGAGAAGAAGGAGAAAAAGATACAAATAATAAATTATAAACAGGGAAATCCACAAATGTAGACAAAAGCCACAATCATGAACATTACGCTTAAATTGCCACACTTAATGGTGCATATAAAAGTTTTAGTTGTGGTACTGGAGCTTATTTTTGGCTGTGTTTATGATTTAAGCCTATAAAGCACAGACTGTGCACTTAATGAATACCACAGTGGCATCTGTCTTCCAGTCCAGTCTGTAAGACGACAAACTGGAAAACTACAACGGCACTTTTCAAAGAAAACAAGAAAAAAAATGGACTGTGTGATTCTTCCTTTACATACATTTCTACTTTCGCTATGCTGCAGGATGCCGCCCACCAGCGTCTGACCTTTGCTGGCGACCATGATCCTTTCTTTTGTCTTACATGACTTTGTTTACAAAACTGCAATAAAAGTTATTAAATTATCGGCTCAATTTCTCCAAAACGGTGTTTCACACAGACGGCTATTGTTCCAGTTAAGTGGAAAACCATGTGTCAGTGGGTTTATCTGCTCAGACCAAGACGAAACAAAGACTATTGTTTGTCAGCAGATCTGAACTGCTCTGCCCTGATGCTGTCAGCTCTGTAGTTATCAGCTGGTAAACACTGAAATAGTACGCTGCAACTAAAGAGGAACTCACCTGCTCATCTCGTAAAGGAAGCGGTCGGGTTTGGCCATTCGATCGAGCTCATGTTTGTGCTCCTCGAGGAGATCCACGTCGCTTTTCTCTGGGACAAACTTCAGCAACTGATGGAGAAGGAAAAGACTTTTTAATATATATCGACTACTCGGGCATCTCTGCTTTTTGTCAGCTAAAGAAACCAACGAACACGCCTGAATCTCTGCTAATGTACTTTCGCATTTTCACCGTCTCTCGCTCCAAGGTGTCTTAACTACTTGTGATTTAAACTGGCATGCATTAATGAAAGCACAGCTGCTGTATTTGTGTTTGCATGAAAGCTGTACCTGCTCCAGCATGTCTTTGGGAAGGTCCTCCTGTTCATCCATGGTTAGGATGGCTCTCTTGATCTCATCATTTGAAAGCTTCAGTCTGCAGTGCACAACAGATGAGTCCATAAAGATATATGATATAATAA
>VUQR01013449.1:0-13301 GCA_015108515.1 Hemichromis elongatus | reverse complement strand
AAGAGCAATATTAAAACTTAGTAGCGGCCGCCATTATTGAAAATGAATTTGGCGCTGGGCCGCGCTATGAATTCTGGGATATGGTGGGCCGGGAAGGATACATTAGAAGCGCTAGCTAGCTATCGATCCAGCAAATATACCAGGTCATAACTACTTCTCCAACAGTGTGCATTGTGCACTGTGGCGCCTAAAGTGTGCGCGTAACAGTGAATAAAGCGGGCAGCTGTCTGACCAATCAGAGAGCTCCTTACATCCCATGGTGTGGCTAATTTGAATAACAGCAGGATTTTTCAAATGAAGTTGTTAATCCAACTGCTAATCCAGTGTTAATCCCTGAGCGAACAGGAAAGGGAAATGGATTTTGAAATGCAGTTTATTAAATTGGAATTTAAAAAAAGGAATTTACAAATGCAGATTTTATTTTACAATTCATTAATTAAGCACAGAAATTTTTATTTCAATGCGTGTGGCTCTTATGGTCCTCCATATAAATGTGCTCTATATCCTGACACCACTAATTTTTTCTGTTTAAATGCCAGGATGAGACAGCTGTATCGTTTGCTTTAGCCAAACATCTGTGGTCTTTTTATAGATGCCTCATCACTCAGGCCACTCACGCACAGACTCAGACCTTTGCACTGCTTCCAAGCACTTTCTTCTCCAGTGTGTGCCTTTCTATTGTTTTGTATGTATATTCCTCTTGTATAGTGTATACATTTGTTATTTATTCCTGCACTCTTACTATTTACATTTTACTCCTATACAGTTGGCGTGGACCACCTATAATTTCATTGTACATGTAAACATTAAGAAAAACATAATACTCAAAATTTTAAAATGAATTTTAATCCCAATTGATAATTGAGTTTGAGTCTATTTTTTAATAATCCAGTTAATCCTCACCAGTTTTTAATTTTCATTTTTACTCAGTGAGGTGAGGGTCTGAAGAACTTTTCAAAAATCAGTAATTGTTCAGAGAAAACAAGAATTTATTCAAATGATTTTTGTATTCAATCCAGACTACAAGTAGCGTTACTGTCTCTCTTATAGATGATTTTGTTTCCTCAGTCTCCAAGCCTGCAGTTTTTTAGCTCTGTGGCTGATCTCATAATATCTTTACTTCCTAAATCCCGTTATTCTCCAGCTACTCACGCATTTTGTGTACTTCTTGTTCGTTGTTTGATTTGTAATGCGTTATTACAGCTATTTTATTGGCAATATGCTTCTCTGATTTTTTAATTTTTGTTTAAGTTTTATGGTTTTTACTTTTTATTTTGAATTCAGTTTAATGTTTAAAATTATTTCCTTTTATTTTATTTTTATTTGTTTTAGGTTTCTTAAATTATTATAATATGTGGGGTAGTTGTCAGAATAAAAGAATATAAGAGCAATTAGAATAAAAACACTACACTCTGCTTTTATGTCAGCCAACAAAATGTTTTTCTGTATCTGTACATTTGAAATAAATTTCTGTTATTGTTTTGAGTCTTTTATATTTACGTACTTGCATGAAAAATTCAAAATAAGTTAGATATAAAAAATTGAGCCCACTGTAAACAATAAAAAAAAAAAGAGTTTTCATAACAAAGAGCTATGTTCATCTATGTTCTCTTAGATCTATCACTTAAAAAGCCAATATTATTAACAGACAAAGCATAGGAGTTCAAAGATGGGCTACAGCACACTGTCTTTTCTCTGAACGTGTGTTTTGTATTTATTTACGTCCAGAGTCTCTTTGCTTCTTACCAGACTGGTTAGCTGTTGTTCCAAAGATGTCTTATCCTGCTGTACAGACTGAAGCTCTTTCTGTTTGCTCTCCAGGTCAACACTCAGTTCACTGATCTGTTAGGAGCACACAGTATAGACCATAAAACATACACATATATATTTGAGTAGAGCCATAAATTATGCATCATCACAGTAACTTCAACAGACCACACACAGAGTATCACATCTGACTAGATGGTGGGTTGAATGAAGAGTGTTATACCAGTTCTTCTGATTTTACCATCATACGATAATAATAATAATGATAAATGATGACTAACACATTTAACAAGCAATTATGTTTGTTATAAAGCTGTGGCACAGGAACCGCTGAACAAAACACCACAGTCAAGAATTCTCTGGTGCTTTCTACAAACCTTTTTCTCCTGAGACTGAGCCTGTGCCTTGAGGCTGCTGATTTGTTGCTGTGACAGAGACACAGCATCCTCCTTCTGCTGGGACGCCCGGAGCCTGAGCTGGAGATCTGCCACCTCCCTCTCTAACTCCATTATCCTGGAGCGCTCAGACACTGTGGCCACCTACAGCACAAAGCAGAGGCATGAAGACGTATGGAGCAAAGAGGAGACAGTGCCTGCTCATATGTAATAAATTGCTTGTTTTGTCCAAAATGCAAAAACATTTACTTTACACTCACATATGTAAGGGAAACGCATTAACTAGAAGCTGGAACCAGTCAAAGTGCCAATTTGAGGTTCTTGCTTGAAAATTATTAACAGTAAAAGAATAATTTATCCATTATCAAAAATCACTGCAGATTATTTTGCTGTCAATCAAACATCTACAAAATAAACATTCACAATAAAATTATCAATTTTATTACCTCATTTGCTTTTTTCATACTTACCTAATAATTAGGGAGCCCAATTACAGAATCTGTGAAATTTGCCTTTTTGTAAAACGTCACAGTAACATATAAAAATTTTAAACAAAAAAGACAATAATAGAAAGTGTTTGAAACAGTCTATCTTAAAATAAAACAATTTGTAATGCCTTGAGTTAAATGAGTCTCCTCATTTAGTCTACCCCCAAATTATGTCTGTTTATTTAATATGAATCTAAAACAAGCAGTTAGCTTAGCTTAGCATAAAGACTGTAAACAGTGACAGGCAGCCACAACTTCCAATTTTTATGTTAAGCGAAACTAAGTAACCTGTATGCAGTTCATTATACAGTACAGGTACAAAATTCTTGAGCCAGTCCTTATTTCCAAACTTTCCAAAGCTTAGATTTTAGCTTAGATCTTTTTAAGGTGGTCTTAAACAATATTTCTCCAGAAATCTGGAGGTTTTTCAAAGGTTTTCTTTAAACTCTGCCTACTTTTGCCTACATTTTTAGTGTTTTTGCCTTATATACTGTATTTCCATGTGTGTTTGCACTTGTTTTAATAACAAAGAGATGAGGGATGGCTTAAGACCTTTGCAGAGAGAGAGAGAGATTACATCAAGACCCTTGGGCTATACAACTGGCTAAGACAAACCAAACATTCGTTCATAACAAAAAAAAATTCACTCCCACTTGAGAGAGGGGGGGGGGGCAGATCTGCAGCAAAGTTCCAACAACCAGCAGAAGACCTGGTCCAAATGGGAATATATTGCTTTACTACAGAAGCATTTGACTCATCAAAAATATGTCAAAGCTTCAGGTTAAAAGACATAGGATGGGAGTCTTCAACATTTATCTTAAGGTCAGCAAGTCCCATGAAAAGCTCAGGTAGTGAAATAACCAACAAAGGCTCAAACATACAGCTTGACACACACTATCTGGTTTCTCTCCAGGGCTCTGATGGTTTCAGACACTGGATATCCAAAATATGATCATCTCAGGGACTTCAGGTACAGACCACCAGTCTAAAACAGAAGGTTTGTGAGGAGCAGCTAAAAGCTGGGTTTAAGGGAAGGACACTAAAGAGTTGCTAACATTGTTTCAAGCAGTTGCAATGGGACCCAGCATAAGATAAATATGAATTATTTTTAACTTTGAATCATGCAAAACTACTCTAGTCGAGTCCTGGAATAATTAAATGACACTGACAATAAGCATAACAGGTACACTTTCATGTGTCAGCTCTCTACATCGACAGTGTCTGTTTGCACCTCCTGCAGACTCTATCAAGCCCTCAAACATAATCCTTCATGTCATAAGAGCACATCTGAAGTGGACTATATCCTGTTGTGTGCTACATATGAGAAAGGACAACGTCACCAATGTAATTGTTGCGAGATCATGCCCGTTCACCCTTATTTAGAGAAAAAATGACAGGGCACAGAAATGGTTTCAATGTTCAGAATTAAAATGTAAATGAAGCAAAGCAACATATTTTTGACATACTACATACTACTACTACATTATTCGTTTGGTTATTTTTTAAAATAAAGTTTGTTGAGAAAAAAGACAATTAAAGGGAAATCTGTGCAAACAACAAGTCTGATCCTTTGTTTCTTTGATACTACACATCAGTGATGACATCAACAGCAGTAATAATGTTACTGGTAAAGACAAGGCAGTACTCAGATGGACTGCATTTTCCACCACGTTTCTAGCTACCAAGCACTCACACACCTATGACACACTGTTTTGTGACTCAGTACTTTGCTCAAGGACACTCCTAGATGTAGAGTGGAGGAGTATGTTGATGGCTTGTTTTATTTTCTGAGACAAAATCATGCAAAAATGCTTGACTTTGCTCTTTTCATGGGATTTGCTGATAGGCGTAAAATTTTGACGGATTCCATCCTTATTCTTTAAAGCCAACTAAGTCTAAAGAACCATAATCTCCAAAAAATATCCTTAATAAAGCTTTATGCAGATATGTATATTGTTTAGTATAAACAATAAACATGGGTTATCTGGAAAGCTCAAAGCAGATGAAATGTTAATGTCCCTATGGCAGGGCTGTGGGCGATTTGCATGGTGTTTGCATGCTGCAGTTCCTTCAGTATATGCCAGTTGTGGTTATTAAGTCTAGCGGGGAAAAAAGGCTGTGGCACTGCAACTGCCAGAATTACCCTAGTGTCCTCTAAATCCCTCTGGAGTTTTTCAGCTTTGGTCTTTTCAAAGAGCAGGCTCTGCTCAAGCTCCTTTATGTGGGCATGCTCCAGCCTGGTCTGCGTCTGTTAGTAAAAGAGAGCAGGAAGAGAGGAAAAACAAACACCAATGCGAACACTGAGCTGCCAGCTTTGTGCCACAGACAGAAAAGAAGGCAAGACGAGAAGAAAAGCACTGATGGTTTGCAGCATTTCAGCCTTTTTGTTTGGAGTATCCAGAGTTAGTTACTGTGATCATCAATTTCTCTCAGATACTTTTATTTACCTTGAATGAAGCAATTGAACGAGAGTAATCCAGAAGTGAGAAAGATGTAGAAAAGACATGCACGGATGAGTGGAGCAAGATGAAGACACAAACAGTGAAGACAAAAGCAGCATTCAAAAACAGACATGTGGACAAACAGATGATAAGAGTAATGGTTATTAAAGTGCTGCAGATGTGTAGAAAAATCTGAGTGAAGTGTAAGCAGATGAATAAATGAAAAGAGTAGGAATAGAACAAGTCTGAACAAAAAAAGTAAATGATTGATAGAGTGCAGGAAAGGCAAAAACATTAGGCAGCATGTTGGTTTTATTAACTTCTCATTTTTTGGAAGAAAATGATAATCAACTTTACGGTGTCATCCTATGGTGTGAATTAAAAAGAGTCAGGAATCACCTGAAAAGCAAACTAACACGTTACTCAGTGGAATGCTGAATTGACAGTGATAAGAAACTATTCATCTTGGTACGTGTCAATAAATCATACCAGACTTCTATTAAAGAAATATCAGCCTGATCCGTGAGAGACAGTCAGCTCAGATGAGTAAGACGAGTGAGAGAACATGTTTAATTGAGACTCGGATTATGTAACCACATTTACCTCGAGGTCTCCCTTGGTGATGCATGCCTCTTCTACACGAAACTGTAGGTCCTCCACTTTCCTGTCAAACAGGGACAATAATAACATCTTTTAAAATCACAACACACAGGCTGCTCAGTCATTAAAACCCTACAGATTTACTGAAGAGCTGGAACGAGCTGACACTGCCAGTCATTTTGGCAGCCTTCTTATTTCAAACAGAGAACCTTCTCTGTGAAAACAGGATGCTACTCTTTTTCTCCCTCTTGTATTAAATGAGGAATTTTCCAAAGTATGGATTTCAGGTTAGACGGTATCGTTGTCATGTGGATGCAATCAGACTGATCTACCTGCTACTCATTCTGCTCATCCAATGGAAAAACTGACTATTTAGAAGACAGCAAATCTCGAATGGCAAAAAACTTCCCTTAACTAAATCACAGCAAAATGAAAGTTATTTTTTCTAATATCTTTGCTCTGTTAAAAGATTAATGGCTGCTTGATTTCCTCTTGACAAATGCATAAACTACATCCAAACAGCTTTTACTATGTAAAAGCAATTGCTAAATCAAAGTTTGATTTCCTAAGGACTAAGAAAAAGATTTCCATGCTTGTCTCATCTCTCAGCTGGAATGAGATGCAACCCTCTATGTATAGGTTTGTACAGTTTATAAGTTTAGGCTGTGGCTCAGGTGAGGTCATAGATCACCAACCAGTTGATTGATCAGTTTTTGATTCCTGTTGTCTTGGCCAAGACACTGCACCCAAAACTGGTCCCAGTGGATCAAACTGAAGTCTGTTTATGTGAAAGGGAGAAAGCGCTTAGGTGAAGATAAAAGCGCTGTAAAAATGAATTTGTGTGTAACTGGTATTAAGGTATACATGCATTACTCCATGTAATATACAATTTCCTGATTGAAAATGGTTCAAACAAAAGTGCTAGAAGTTAAACCAGTACAAACACATCACTCCTGTTTTGGTCCAGCTGCACTTGGTACCAGTGTCCTACAAAACCAAGCTTTTTATAGATCTGGTAATTCCATATTTTGCCTCCAGTCATTCTCTAAAGAACTCAGTCCCCCTCTTGCCTAAATGCTGCTTATCATTCAAAGCTATTCTATTTACGTCCCAGATAGATATGGAGCTGGTTACAGGTGAAGTCAAGTCAGCCACCTCTTCTCCTCCTCTAGCTGGTTGAGCAGCTCCACTTTGTCTCTATCTGCTGCTCCCACCATCGACCACAGCTGCTCCATCTTGGCCTCCATCTCCAGTGCATACTGCGGCATACAGAATTAACATGAGTGCACACATCACAAATAAGTTACACTGAGCTGTCAGATGTTGGTGACAGTTAGACATCACTTTGTTTGACCTACTAATGCCATTTTCAAAATGTGATCATCTTTTATTTTCTTACTTTTTTGAAATTTTGAACTGTTCATGTGTTTCACCTGATCCCGGCATTTCCTCAGCAGAGTCAGCTCCTGCTGCACCTCTCCTGCATGGCTGGTTGCTTTTGCCACCTCGCACCTCTCCAGGTCCCTCTCTGCCAGAAGCTGCTCGATGTGCTGCTGTTTCTCCTTCAGAGCCTCCTGCAGGGCTGTGGTGCCTGAAATCTTACGAGCGTACCGAGCTGAGGTCTCTGTCAGCTGCAAAATGACACAAACACTCATGAATCACACTGCAGATGTTAAATGATGCGCTTTGAAGATTAACCAGATATCGCACCAGTCCTGCTCGGCTGGGTTTCCCACTGATTGAGGAAGTGGCGGAGCTGATGGAGCTGATGGAGGAAGCGCTGGGGCTTCGCTTGAGAGTGGACCTTCGCCGTGAGCTCTTTGCTTTGGTAGGGGTGGTACAGGGGAAGCCAATTCGGGTCACCTTGTGAACTGGAGCAAACAGGCCATACCTGGGCATGCACTGGAAGTACCTGAGGAGGAGACAGGTTGTACAGGTTGCAATCATCCTCTGTCATATGTACTACAGACAGAGCTGAGAGTACTGTAAACAATGGAGTCAGAATCACTCTGCTGGACACTATTTCTAAATAAAGACACACGCAGGACAACCTGAAGACCAGGTGTATATATTTACATGAGAAAAACATTTGCTGATTCCATCAAATTCCTCTATGATACTTTAATGCATCAAATCAGACATTACTGCATGTTTGTCGTACATTTATAAATGTCCAGCTCACATAAACAAGACAAGAAAAAAACCTTCTTACATTGTACTGTAATTACTTTTTTGGCCAGGCTGCCAAGGTTTAATAAATGCTTCGGAGGCATTATAATAATAACAAAGATTATAATAATAATTATTATTATTATTGGGGTTTTTAAATTGTTATTATTATTATATGACAAGAGAGACAACAGCAGCCCATAGACAACCAAACCCATCATGTAGTAAATGTACCGAAGTTGATTACATTGTTTATTTGCCACAAGATACACCTAGTTATATTTCAAATGAAGCACCTAGATAACAGTATCATTTATTCATTCTTTTGTGAAAGTGTGTGGGTGGCCAACAAACACTGTCAGTCAAATTCAGTTCTATGAGAAACAGCTGAATATATTACACACAACGAGTTTCATCATCTTTACGCTGCTCTGCAAATAAAAACGCCCTAAAAATCGTCTGCTCTCGTTACCTGGTCCCAGCTACAGCGCCATCGTTCTTCCCCAGAGGTTCATCTAGTTCGACTCCACACCAGTCTCCCTTAGCAAAGTCTGTCTCTCCGAGAAACCTCACCACTCCTGCCTTGGTACCACTAACCTACACACAAAACAATTCATGCAAATTTCATTTTTGTTGTTTTTTCTATCTACAATGAGGTCTTCAATCTGGTGGAATTATTCAAGGTGAAACAAGCGATTTATCAAACCTGAAACAGTTAAACAAGCAGCCTTAGGAAACAAAACCATCAGTAGTGTAGCAATAAACTTTTCTGTGAGGCTCCATGTGTACATCACTGATATTCTACCCTAAAGCCAGCCATCACAGTGGATTCAGTCACTCTTACCAGCACTCGGTCTCCCAGCCTTAGCTCCCTTCTGTTCTTCTTCGTGGAATCTGGGTCGGAGAGGTTGGACACTGACTCGCTGGATGTCAGGATTCGGTTAAGTGCTCCGCCTGTCTTAATGCCGGTGCCTGGAGCTGAAGGAAGGAAAAAAACAATCACAGGGTCCATATTTGTTAGTCACTTTGTAAGAAGATCTTAACTGAAACTAAACTGTGAGATGTCCCAAATAACTTACAGTCTTACAGTCTCTGGCTGTGATCAACAGCAAATATTTAAAGCTGTTAAAGCTGGAGGTGGGGTGATGTGACCAAAGTCTGATATTAAAACTGCAAATTTGTCTGACAAATTCATTGTAAACATAAGGTAAAGGAAATGGCTGTACTTTGAAATCAACTGTGTTTCTACCTACCAGAGGAAAAGCTATGAGCAGCAGCAGGTTTGTTACTTTTTTCTCTTTATCTGCAAAGCAGTAGTCTACTATCTATAGACTTTTAGCTAGGTTCTTAAAAAAGTTTCTAAATGTAAAAGAAGTTGTTAAATTTTATGGCCAAGTTTCTAAGTTGGCGACAGTGAGTTGAATTAAAGCAGGATGATGACTGTGAGAGAGGTACTCGAGGTCTTACCTTGGAGTTTATCTTCTCTTCTACAGTTTAACTAATTTGTTTTTTATTTTCCAAAATGTATCTTTGTGCATTTAGCTTTTATTGCTGAACATGATAGAAAGGAGAGAAACAGAGAGATAGAAAGCAGGGAGAACAACACACAGGAAATGGCCTGGGGTGGAATCGAGCCTCTGTGGTGGCCTTGAGGCATGTGTGTCGCCCACTTAACCCTGAGTGGGCTCAACTAACATTAAAAATTTAAACTACATCCAAAGGTAACCCTCACGACGTGGAAAAAAATGTCTTAAATATAGCACCACTATAAGGGAATTTCAGGAATAAGCAAATGGCTAAAGTTGCTGTTAAACCAATAAGTCAGAAACATGCACACACACACACACACACGCGCACACACACACACACACGCGCACACA
This sequence comes from Hemichromis elongatus, assembly GCA_015108515.1. Taxonomy (NCBI): domain Eukaryota; kingdom Metazoa; phylum Chordata; class Actinopteri; order Cichliformes; family Cichlidae; genus Hemichromis; species Hemichromis elongatus. Next base: position 3,561 of record VUQR01013449.1, on the reverse strand, counting down.
CACAGACACACACACACACTATTTTTTCTTTTTGCTGCAAGTAGGAAATCAAGTCCCTGGTGCCTCTTTCAGTCTCTCTCCTCTGTCCTCCTGTGTGTCCTGTGTGCCTGAGCTGGTTAGTAATCAGTGTGAAAGGATAGTGGATAGTGCAGCGTGGCTCTTTCCCTAAGTTTATCAAAGCTGATAAGAGCATCTCTGAAAATATTTGTTCTGTAAAGCACAGTTATCCACCCTGTATGTTTTCACAAATAAACTTACCAGCTGAAGTAGTTCCAGCAGGTGCCGTCTCGCTTGTTGCAGACACTCCTTGTGCTGGGCTGGCCCGGCCCCCGTTCGTCTCCTTCTCTGTCAGTGCTTTTCTGGATAGCTTTGAAGGCCGCGTGAATATCCCCCGTCCGTCCTCACACTGGAAGTACCGAACCCCTGCCACAGAGCCATCGTTTTTCCCGATCGACTCGTCCAGCACAATGCCCGCCCACTGACCGGGAGCAAACTGCGTGCTTCCAACAAAGTGCACGTAGCCAGGCTTGTTGCCGTTGACCCAGACTCTCTCTCCAATTTTAAAGTCTGTGTTTCCATCTTGGACCGGGGAGGTCACACTGCCAGGGGACTTTTCAGGAGGAACTGGCTTTGAGGTACCTGCAGTTGGAATCATGATTTAATAAACAATAATTAATAATCTTAAATATTACTCTTTTATAGTTAGATTTAAAAAGTGCATTTTTTCTAGAAATAATTTGGTTAATTTAGTAATGTTAAAACCTTTTAGTACTTTTTCTTGGTTTTGTTATTATTTTATTAATAAACATCAAGTCAGAATCCAAGGAATCATACTGTAAGTAGTTGGAAAAGTTGTTGGACTGGTGCACCCATAGTAGCACGAGGACCAGATTAAGTTTTAGGAAGATGCTTTCTTTTTGAGGATTAGTACCTGGTGAGAAATGTCAGCCTGATCTGTTTAATACAGTCTGTATTTTTAAAAATCTGTAGCTGCAAACATGTTGTGTTTCTTCTAGTCTTTCTCTATTTTCAATTCATAAAAAATGCTGAATCCAAATAAGAATCATCCAAAGACTGATTTAAGGATGTAGGTGATTAAAGAGAAAGCAACTTTAGTGATACTATATATATAGAAATACATATGGAGGCCATGTTTCGCTGAAGCACACTTTGACAAAACTCACTGATAAGCTCTGTAGTTAAGAATGGCCCAAACAGATACAAACGATAGATGACACTTCTTGTTGACAGAATCAGACACTTTAATAAACAGACAAGAAATATTTTGCATTTCTTTTTTCTTCAGCAGCTTCTTACCAGATGACGGTGATGTCCGTGATGGAACCACAGAGGGACGGACTATTTTACTGGGGGGTTTTAGTCCACTGGTTTTGCCTGATGTACTCATGGCTCCTTGTTTGTCCATGGCTGGGGGGCGCCTAATGAAGATGAGGGATTAGGCCTTCCCCACTACCTGACACGCTCACAATATGATAGACAGGAGCTGGCGAAAAAAAGGAAAAGAACATCTCATCAACAAAAACAAATATAAAAAGATGACGTGTCAATATCAGGGCCATTTCATGTGTTTTACCTACAAGTCATGTATTGCTGGTTCAGACACCAAAAACACATTTTAATGTGAAAAAGTTTAATCTTCAGGTTAAAAACATCTTATTAATGTTCTGCAAGAAATTTAGACACATAAAACCATCTGTAAGCATTATATATACTTAGATGCTGACACAATGATATCCATCATCAACCAAAGTGCCATCTTTACAGATTAACATTTAAATAAAGAATTTTTTTTCACAAAATATTTTTTCAAATTAATTTTAGGAGTCTAAACTGATTATTATAGAAAAAGAGAGATTTTGAATTTAAATTCTAAATCGTTCTGGTCAATTTGAAGGGTTCTTTTTTGTTAATCGGCATTAAAAATGCCTTATTAAATATTTTGTGTTCTTTCTTGTTGTGGGATATGTAACTGTAGACCATTCATAGAGCCCTACAACCCCCACAACTACATCAGTGTCTCAGTGGGAGCTGCCGCTCGGCTCAGTGAGGCCTCAGTTTGTCTCAACACCTCCTACTGTATGTCACTAAGTCACAGCCCAGTGTTTATTACAGAGCTGTTCATTATCACCCATGCAATCACTGTCATATTCAGCAGACCACATGGTATCTCACAGTTTCAGCTCACATGCCCATTAGTAGAAACATCTCTGCATTTGTTGGACATATCAAATAAATTTGGGGGTTTTCACATACAATAAGACTTTGACATAATTCAAGAAAATAAAATCTTTTCGTCTCTCTAAATATCTCTGTAGATGTTGGACCTTATCTGACCAACATACCATTTAATTCAGAAGGTATATGATTCACACTGACTACAACGAGAAAGTCTTTGGACATTACGGCTAACAGCCTAAAGTCACCAAGCTCTAGGTGTTCATGGATATTGTTAAATGTAAGGTGAAAACTCATTTCAGGATGTTGGAAGACAAAATGTGTTGATTTATTTAGTTGTAAAATGGTTTTGTTTCAGACAGACCATGCATCTACCCCAGGTTTACCGACTAATGGACAACTCTGGACAACTACGTTTTCAGCTTCAACAAAAAAAACATTGGCAAAGTCTGGAGAGGCCTCACAACCATCTCGGGCCACAAACATCAGAACCCTCTGCCCGGGAGTGATGTGAGGTGGGCAAATGAACTGAATCATTTCCTTAATAGGTTTGATTCGTCCATGAGGCAGTCTTCAACATCGGCTGTAGACTCGGGCTACGTCCACACTAATGCGTTTTCGCTTGAAAACGCATCGTTTTGTCTCCGTTTCGTCCTCCCGTCCACACTGAGACGGAGCGAAAACGGAGAATTTTTGGAAACGCTCTCGAAAACGCATCGATCTGTAAACGCAGCGTTTTGGCGTAGTGTGGACGACCAAAACGCAGACTTTTGAAAACGATGACGTATGTTAGTCATATGATGCAGTCATGTGACCACTTTAACCAAGATGGTCAGACAGCATCGTACCGCAGTTGTTTTGTTTGCTCAAAGTTTTTAGTGGCCATGTTGAAGATTAATATGTACTCATTTGTGACTCGGAGCAACAGCTCCACCTCATTATCATCCATCTGACACATTCGGTGCTTTGTCTCGCTATTTCACCGCTCGTTTTAAAGAGACGGAAAGTAAATAATCAACACATGGAAATGACGCAGGTCGAGTCTAACGTTTCACGCATGCGCGATACTGCAACATCATTGTATTCGGCCTTTAAATGTGGAAACGCAACTGTGTGAAAAACGACTGAAAACGATAGTGTGGACGCGGAGTGTTTTTGCACGAAAGCTCCGTTTTCCAATCTATCCGAACTAGTGTGGACGTAGTCTCAACCACCCCCACTGCTGCTGTTCCACCTCTGACACCTCAGTCACGTCACACTTCCTCTACTCACCCTGCTCACTCCTCCCCACCCCCAACAACAGCATCCAACACACACTCAACACAAGGCTCCAGCCTGTCTCTCTCAACCACCCAGGTTTGGAGG
>VUQR01013446.1:30611-40668 GCA_015108515.1 Hemichromis elongatus | reverse complement strand
GTGACATTTGTGAGTAGCTAATAGCCGTCAACGGGATGACGTGCGGCGAGTGCTACGCTGTGGGCTCTTGCTGAATGAAGCTAGGACAGCCACTGATGTTTCTTCATTAGTGACAGTTTTCTTGCGTCCACATTTTGGCAAATCCAACACTGAACCAGTTTCACGAAACTTAGCAAGCAGTTTGCTAACTGTAGCATGGGAGATGGGTGGTGGTCTCGCAGTGAAATCTGCTGCAATGACCCGGTTACTGCGTTCACCAGATATCAACACAATTTCGATCCGCTCCTCACGTGTTAACCTCTTCGACATGTCGATGGCTGTGAACAAAGAGAAACCTGTAAATAACTTGTGAAAGAATAAAGTTACATTGAAACCAAGCACACCATTGTTTTACTTGTGACATTACCAATAAGTTTGATGTGTCAATGGCCACCATGGTCACCACCCATCTTGAGGAGTTTGCCCCCTCACATATACTAATGTGTCACAAACAGTACTTTAATATCACCAACCATCCCCATGTTATTATGGTGTATCCATATAAATGGCCCACCCTGTAGAATAAGGGACAAACCAATTTTGCTCATTATATAGGATGTCCTGGCCAAAGCGGGATGGCTAGTAAATAAAATAAATAAAACTAGTTCTATTTGTTGTTATATATCGTCCACCCAGGCCTTACTCAAGAGTTTTTGTCTGAATTCTCAGCCTTGTTACTCAGCTCAGATAAAATAATTATTATGGGTGATTTTAACATCCATGTAGATACTAAAAATGACAGCCTCAACACGGCAATCAATCTATTATTAGCATCAATTGGCTTCATTCAAAATGTAAAAGAACCCATCCAACACTTTGATCACACTCTCGGTCATATTCTGACATATGGCACAGAAACTAATCATTTAACAGTATTTCCTGAAAACCCTCTGTTGTCTGATATTTTCCTAATGACATTTACATTTACAATAATGAATTACACAGCAGTAGGGAATAGATTTCATCATAGTAGACATCTTTCTGAAAGTGCTGTAACTAAGTTTAGGGATATAATTCATCCACTGTTATCTTCTTCAATGCCTTGTGCTAACACAGTGTAGAGCAGCTACCTGAACGCTACTCCCACAAAGGTTGATTATCTTGTCAATATTTTTACAACTCTGGATACTGTAGCCCTCTGAAAAAGCAGATAACATAACCTGGAGAGGAAGTGGAATTTAGACGGTCATCATTTAGCCTGGAAAGCCAGTTTGCTGCTCTACAGAAAAGTCCTCCAAAAAGCTAGACCATCTTACTATGAAATTTGCAGAATTGAATTTAAAATCCTGCTTGTCACATACAAGGTCTTGAATAATCATGCCCCATCTTAACTTATTGACCTAGTAGCAGTTGATGTTTTTTCTTTGTTTTCTTTGTATAACTGTAGGGTCTTTACCTTACAATATAAAGTGCCTTGAAGGAACTGTCATTATTTGATGCTATATAAATACAACTAAATTGAACTGAATTGAAGAATCACTCTGGGTGGTCAAGTTGGAGAACTGCTGTCTCTTTTCACCTGAGCTCTATTATAACCATGCTTCATGTAGGTAACTTTGCCAAAGGCAAAACTGCTACACAGCATAGTGACAGCATATCATTACTACACTATGTGTTGTTATTAACACATCATACATCACATTGACAAACAAGACAGGGAGCTTTAAGGTAGTACATATTGTTTATTGCTTGCTAAGCCTCGGTGAGCTTCAGTGAGGGTGTGATTGAAGAAGATGGCTTTCTGTCACTCAAGGAGCCTGCAGCTTATTTCCCCAGAGGACAGCCAGCATCTCTACTGACTTATGCCACTGTTTGCTTTCCACTAAGCCAGGTTTCCAGGATGGGCATTAGCATGATGGGTCATTCTTAATGGGCGTATGTTTTGTCTTGTAAAAGAAAAACAAAAAGGCTCACCAGAGACCTACATCATAACTGTCCCCTCAGAACCTCTAGTTCCTGCTATACATGAAACTAGAGCCCCATATCCCATGGGAATTTCATTGACAAAGCAACCATTTTACAAGCTAATAGTGAAAAACCTGCCAGTGGGGTTGATGTGAGCCTTTTCTACCTGAACGGGCTACCTGCAAAAAAGCGGAAGTAAAGATTTATTTCCCCATGCACACATTTGTACTGTTTATCTGAGCCTGGCATTTACACACTTTCATGCACACACACACGTTTAGTTAGGTTTAGTTAGCAATAGGTACTGTTCCGACTGCACGTTTGTGTTTGAACACTGGTGATTTATAAAGGATGTAGGAATGTGATTTAAAGGCATTTAAAGGATTTAAAATGTTTCAGCGGACAATTGCTGCCTGTTTGTTTACTGAAGTCCTGTGGGAATCTTGATGGGACTGGAAATGCTGAAACTGTTTGTGTGCATGTGTGTGTCTGTGTGTTTCAGTGATCCCTCTTGTTGATGAGTAAAGACAGAACACAGAATACAGGCCTTGCTGAGTCAGGACTGTGAATAAAAGATGAAATAATGTATGCTCTGGAGGCACAATGCATGCATGCATGCATGCAAAAAACCCTTAGTGTTTTCATAGCATGCATTTCCCCAGTCTGAAATTATCTTGCAGCAAAGCTTAATTTGTATTTTCGAGCTAGATAAGAGTCATTTCAAACAGTACAGTTCCATGCATCGCTATTTAGCCAAAAATAACCCTGTTAAGAAATTCTGTGGGCTTTTCTTTGGTTTTCATGTAAAGGTCAGGTCGGAATAGTTTTGTTATTCATCTGTTCATTAACTTTGAAAATCCTGCTTGACATACTTTGAGTCTTCCAAAAGAAATATTGCCTCTTGTCCCAGTCAGACTTATGGCTTCATAAAAAGGTTTTACAGTGGAACACTGTAACACCCACTCCTGCTGTTGTCTGAGACCATTTTTCATTGCTTAAAAAACACCACAGAGCAACAAAATAGAGAAAGCTGGATTAACGCTTCTCATTTGTTGACATTCTTTGTCATCTGACCTTTCATAAACAAATGTGTAATTCACATACACTACATTATATATGCAAATTATTTTGCAAGACAAAGTAAAAAATTACAGTTTCTATTCTCTAATGAAAGTTCAGATCATGTAAGAAGCACATAAGAGAGAATAACTTTCTATTTAGCCGTTCAATACGCAGGTGTAGTCACCTGTGGGGAAAATACCCTACAGCCATGGCTTTATTTCTCTGTATGGTAAATTAAAAACAACCTATTAAATGAATTCATAACTGATCTAGTTTGACATAAGTCTTCAAAACAAGTGTGCTGTTTCCTGAGCACAGCTACTGTTGTTGACGCACTGTACACTGTTCAAATCAGTTGGGAATTAGACCGCACAAAGCCCACTGGCACCTTGCAAACCGAACAGAGTAAAGGCTTGTAAAACAAACAAACAAGTGGGGCTGCGCTCCCCTCTCAGCTCTCCAAGACCCAGCAGCAATCCTGACTGTACTATTATACACTAATGGCTTTGGCATGCTGTTTTTGGTATAGGCTGCCAGGTCTGCCCAGCCAGATCCCCTCTTTTTCACCCCGTTGCCTGTGTGGAGCTCATACGCAAGGAAAAACAGTGTAATGCTAGAAAAAATAAATAAAAAGGTGTCAATTTTACTCGTGAAACACGTCTGTAAAGTTGGTGTCAGTAATGTAGGCCTTCACGAACAGATCTTAACCGTCCGTCTGACATGTTTCATATCATTGTCTTTGAAACCTTTTAGGTCAGAATATAGGGTACCCGCACTGAGGTTTTCTCTGGGTCACGGCATCCTTGTCGTGTGTGCTTTCACCCTCAGAGACTGACAGATCTATCTCTGGCAAAGATTCATACAGTGGGTTTCTTCTAGGATCAGCCTAAGTCTCTCCTAGGAAACTTAAAGAGGATAAATCCCATTAGTCACACATTTGAAATTATAAGCATCTGAGTAAGAACATGTCACAGGCAAGAGAGGGGAGAAGGAAAAGCCAGTGTGCACATGCAGGACTAATGTGAGAAATATGTCATGGGATCATACTTGAGCTTGTAAACTTTTTTTAAAAATTTTTTTTGTGATTTTCCTCATTAATTGAGTTCTTTGCAGGCCAATGAATGTGTGCGAGAGAGTGTGTACTTTTAGGTGCACATGTGCTAATAAAGTATGTTCCTCATTCCCCGCACACAGCCCCCTCCCCTGCCCTTGGCAGCCCACCTCAATAGTTCCCTTCCCTCTAGCGATGACGCAAATGACCCACGATGACTGACCCCCACGGTAAAACCTGTAAATCATTAGCCAGCATGAATAGGAATGACTCTCCGTGCTCTCAACTCAGCCTTTAGGCAGACAAGGATTTATAAGAGTTCTCCCCAACTGCTACACTTGGGACGGATGTGGCAGAGGAGAAGGTGGGGTGAGGTTTTTGCAGTCACCTGGACAAGGAGCCACACAGTTTGGATCGCCATTTTTTTGTGTGTCTGCCTAAACATGTGCTTTTTAACAGGCTGTAGTTTCTCTATAAACTTTCGCATATTCATACCTATTAAACTATCATCCTTTAATTTTTGTTTTTTTCCTTTTGAAAGTAGCTTGTGTCTAGACAAATTCATTAAAGTTTATGAAGACATGTTTAAATCATGATGACTATGGGCTCAAATTGTGGTCATAAGTATTTTGCACTTGTAAATCAAATGCGTATTTGTGAACTGAGTTTTGTAACCTTGTAAACCAAATATGTGAACATTTTCTTTCTACTCTGCACTCAGGTTCTCTGGCTGTGTGTGACTCTCAACTCATTGACCAATCAGCTGAAAGGAAGAAAAATCAGGTCAAAATTTGTAAGTGTAAGTTGAGAGTCACACACAGCCAGGGAACCTGAGTTTTACACATAGTTTTTTGGTTTGTATCTGTAAGCAAACCTTGACAAAAAATATTGTAACTCGTGTAAATGTTTTTTACAAACACAAATCTTTTTTACACACACATAAAGTTACAAAACTCAGTTCACAAATACATATTTGATTTACAAGTACAAAATATTTATGACCACAATTTGAGCCCATAGATAACAGATTGCTTAAAGATAAAGGCAGTAGACATTACAATACAGGGTAAAGAGAAAATATTAATGATCACACTTTGATTACTTTTATCTTTAACATCAGTCCAGTTTTCCAAGCTAAATGGACTTTGTCTAGACTTCAGGTTGAGATAACACGCCCCTGGTAGACCAAGCAGATTGATCATGTGTCCAGAGTGTAGTTGGTATATAATTAAGATATTAAAATTTTTTGCTGAGAATACCCCTGTAGAATTTGGTTTGGGTTATATTCCACATGCTTCAATGATCAAATCCTGATATTATTGTATATTTGTTATCACAATATGCTTATTTTCTAAATAGTCTCTAAAATTCATAAAACAAACAAAACTTTTCAAAGGGCGTCCCAAGAGTAACCGTGCGTGTGACACTAATCGTGAGAATACCTCCACCTGCAGGTGCAAAACAAGACTACATCTCTTTGTCAAAGGTAGGACGAGCAAAGTAGAGTTTTACTGTGGTTCTAACACCCATGAAAGGGAGAATAAAGTTCTTTGATTGTTGCCTTGATGGTGTCCTTAGGGCTAAGCCGCTATAATTTCTGAAGCTTTCACATAGCAAGACTTAGTAGAATCTGACCTACTTTCTTTATGTCAGCTAGAGTGAATGTGAGTGCAGGGATGTCTGAGTCAAACACTACAGACATCAGAATATCTTTGACACATGCACAGATAAAAGAACAAAGGAAGAATAAAGAAAGGAAATACTCAGAGACCTTGAGGCAGTGGGTGTGTGCTTATGTATGAACGAATGCGTGTGCGTGTGGCGCAGACATATGTGTGAATTCATGACTTTGCAGACCTAACTGTAAGTGAGAGTTTAATTGGACACAGAGGTGCTTCATTAAACCTTTGGGTCAAGCTCACTGGAAATCCTGCAGGCTGATCTTTTGGCCTCACAACAGCACCTTAATTAACCCGACCATAGTGAAAGAGCTGGACACAGCTCTTTTTCTCCTTCCCTCTTCTCTAACCGGATGATCGGCTGGCACTGACTTTTATTTCCAGCTTCTAACAGCCCAAGCAGCCACAGACAAATTTATATATATGAGTAATATACATATGCAGAATATTACATAATATACTATTATATAAATATACAGAATATAATGAAACAAGGAAAGAGAAATAACCCATATCTTGTTCAAAATAATTCATCATTTTTAACTTGATAACAGTGGGAAGTGTGTACTGTGAGGCTTCTGGTTGATCACAGTAAAAGTAGTGCTATAGGTGTGCTGCTGTAGCTTCCACCACTTCACAGCCACAGAGATGTGGTTCTCAGTTGGATATTGGCGGGAGCAAGTGAAACAACAAGCATATTCCAGTAGTTTGTTTGTGCTTTGACACCATGGTGTTTGCCCAGCACCTCAGAGGCACGGCAGCGTGCCATGGTGGTTGAAATAGCATTTGGTATATACTGGAAATTCACACAGCTGCCCTCTTAACACTCTATGCTTGAGGAAGGTTGGGAGTTTACTTGGCTGGTACTGATTAAGCCATGAGATCACAGCTTGGTTGGGATATTGTGCCTGGCTGATCCCTATTATAGTGTAAGAGCATCCTTAATGCATTATGATGCAAATCCTGCTGCGCTGCATTTTACAGTCAAATGTGATCAGTTATTTATGCGAGATAATTAGAAATAAAACTAAAATAGCTGAGAGACAAGCATGTAAATTGCTTAGTGTGGTTTTTATCTTTTATCTTTTACCAGCGCTGTGTACATTAAATAAGACTCACACCATTTCTCTCTCTGGCTGCAGATTTTACTTTTGCGTTCATGCCATGCTGCTCTGCACCATGCAGACAAATAGAAAAATGTTCTTAAAGAGCTTTAGTTCCACCTATTGTTGGCGTGCTTCACTGTGATTGGTGCACTTCCTTCAGAGCGATGAGACCAGAGATGTGACTGGCTAAGAGTCACTTTACTGACCACCTCATGCTTTTGGTTTAAATTCACCTTCAGCCAGCCCTCAGGACTTTATGTGCAGCTGAACTGCTGCACATAAAGGAACCAAAATAGCAGGTCCTGTGGGTCAGGCAGATAGACAGTGTCAGCTTTTTGTCACAACTGAAAATATTGCCTTTCCCACTCCAACAGGCACGTAGTAAAAATGCAGGAAGAACCAAATCTACAGTGAAATTGAGTTACTTGATCCTGTTACTTATTTGCAGTTTAGTTTGCAGAAGCAGCCTCAGTCTCTCATAAAGTGAAGTAATCTGCTATTACTATTACTGAGGAGTACCACTCGTTCAGATTATAACGACAGTGGGCCAGAGCCTCATAAAAATGCCTCCGAGCTTATTGAGTGCGTCGTGTTATTCAGGTAACTACAGCAGAAAGACTGAAAGAGACGATTCTACTTTCAAATCACCAGCACTAGACTGGGCTTATTCTGACTTATGGCCCGGAATAATTATTCAGAGGGTGAAACAAAGGGCACAACTTCTACAAAGTTGTTATTTTTCCCAGTAGGTGTACTGGAGCTTTAGAACAAAAACAAGTCTATTCGAAAGTTTTACTGCTTCAGCTGTGTTATGCTGTCTGGACTGTGTCCATGAAAACCGTGAGATATCTAAGAAATCATTCATGTGTGGTTTTACCTCTTCAGAAATTATATTGGCACTGACCTTTCATGTGTTTTAAGTATTATCTTTGACCGCTCTCCTCAATCCCTCCGAAGCAAAGCAAACAAAAAGCAAAAACAAGACTTACTTTCTTTCTTCTAGTTGCTGTAGATTGTATACACTGATGTGTAATCATCTCGTTCTTTTTCTTATAGACTCATACTGTTGCTTTTTGTCTCTTTAAAACAGATGATGTGTGCGCATTTGTCACGGACCTGGGTCTGAGTGACCCAGAGTCCATGTGCAGTTTTGGACTACTGTTATATTTTGTATGTCTCCTGCTCTGCTGCTGCTTTCCCTGTCATCCGTGTGTGTGTGTGCTTGTGTTGGTGTGTCTGTGTCAGGCACTGTCAGTCATTGTGGGTATGGCCCTGCCAGGTCGTTGGCCACACCTGAAGACCTCTCACACCTGCAGCTGATCAAGCCTCGTTGGAGAAGCCATTTAAGACTGTGGTGGAGCTCTCTCCAACGCTGGATCATTGCGTGACTACCTGAGAGGTGTGGAGACCAGAGAGCAGTGAGCACGGGGTGCTCAGACACCGGGGAGCAGAGACACGGAGCACGAGTGCTGGAGAAGGACACGTCACGGGAGTCGGGAGCGCACGGGGATTGATTGTCGGGGATTTATTTATTGTTGTTGTTTCTTCACATTCACTGTAAATAAACCCACTGTAAATGCAGAGCTTCGCGCCTGGGTCCTACTTCCCCACCTCACCCACGGTCTGCCACACAGACCGTGACAGCATTTGTTTACCTATTGTTTATTCTAACATTGGCGGCTTGTATTTAAAAGCATAAGTGATTTTCCATCTCTGGGTAAACGCACACACACACACACACACTCATACTGGCATCCAACTGCACCCACTGTATGAGAAACGCAGCTACTGTACATGTACACATATAAAACATTTTTAAGTACTCTCAGAAAAAATAAACTTCTGCAGCCTGTGAAGTCACTCTGTGCAGGAGGCTATCGGCCCGACACAAATGTTGTGCTCAGCTTAGATATTGTGTGTGGGTTTTATTTTTTATTTTGGCACATCAGAGGCAGCGTGTAGACTTCTGTATAGTCTGTGTCTGTCTCTCAGAGCAAGGAGATAAAAGGTTGGGTTATATAAGAGCGTCAAACAGAAAGGCTGTTTACTAGTGTGCGCCTGTAGAGACTCACTGATACTAGGACTTTCTAATGGAGTTGGACTCTAGCGTAACTGTACCCTACTGCCAGCTCCATACTGTAAAAACAGCTGTCATTAGAGCTGTAAAGAAAAAGACAAATAGCACTGACTGGCTAATACTATTATCTGCAGTAATTTACATCCTGTGCATGCACGTACGTCTTTTACACAGCTGATTGTCGACTTCCTTTTATACTCTATCCAGTATAGCTCTGTTAGTGCATGAGGCAGTATGTTCAAGCTCGATGGAGTTTAAAGCGACACACGGATGCTTACAATCACTGCCAAAGATCTAGAGTATGACAAAATAAAGATGTTTTGGGTAAACCCTTCATATTGTGTTTTATTTTTATCATCCTAAATGTAAAACTGTGGAACGTCAGCTGCACCTAAGGAGATATTTACATTATATGGTGGTGACCTTGTTTGCTTCCTGTTACGGTCACCACATTTTGTGCTGCAGTACCTATTGTTGTGAAAAGCTTGCCTAAAGGATGTGTAATACAACAGCTATCCCACAAAGTTAACAGCAGAATGCACTTCATGTTTTGTCATGAAATATATCGAAGCTGTTGCTTATTAAAGCAATTTAAAGCTGCTGCGACTGCTAAATTCAGGACCTTAAAAACTGTTTTCCCTCACTGCTAAACAACCTACTACTTCTGACGATGAGTGATGGATCTTGTGCGACTTTCTCCCAAATTTGGAGCTGCTTCTGTTTTCTCACATGAGAAGTTTCTGTCTTTGCTTTCCCCCCACTTTTTTTTCACAATTTGGAAGTAGGTAAAGCTCAGATGGAAAAAAAGGGATTTGCTGGATTTTAGCAATACTTGACTTCAAATGTGGTGACAGCTGGAGGGTTCTTTGCTTATTTTGGCCACTGTCAATCACGTGTGAATACACTGAGCCCACACAGTGCAGATGAAGTGTGAAACTGTTCATAGATAATACCCAGAAGCTTTATTACTAAAACTTTAACACTTTTTTGATGGTTGCTTATTGAGTCTTACTTATTTAATATTAAAGATACTTTAGATTTGAAAAAACAATAACATACTTTATTTTCTTCAGTGATTTTGTACACCTGGCAGTAAACCGAGGCTTCTTTTTTTTTTTTTTTTATTGTACAAAATTAC
>VUQR01013446.1:14172-30241 GCA_015108515.1 Hemichromis elongatus | reverse complement strand
AACATTAAAGATACTTTAGATTTGAAAAAACAATAACATACTTTATTTTCTTCAGTGATTTTGTACACCTGGCAGTAAACCGAGGCTTCTTTTTTTTTTTTTTAATTTTAAAAAATAAAAAAAAAAACTTATAAAACTAAATTACCCTAATTGTGCAGCAGTAACAATAACTCTAAAATTGCATTTGTTTAAAACAAAACAGCGCTGTGGGAAAAAAAAGCTAAACAACAAGCCCACAGCACCGGCGAATGAAAACCCACTGTTTTCCTAATGTTTTTACTCACAGCATGACACAACTCAATGACCTACACTGACACAGTAAATTACACCTAAATTATCAAATTGGCTCTTATGCTGGAGCCTCTTGCCTCAGTGTGTGCAGCAGCAATTTGTCAAAGCAGCCTGCCGGGGTTCTCCGGACTTCTCACTTATGGGGCAGAAAGCCCTAACAGAGCCAATTGGGCGGAGGGGTGGCTAATGTTGACTTTGTCCTCCTGCAATGTACCCGCCAAACATCAATGACAGTCACTGCACTCTTGCATTTAGTTACTCCCAAGAAAGTGGAAAACGGGTTTACAAGGCCTGTGGGAGGACACAGTGGCTGGTAATTAAACAGCGTAAAAATCCTCAGCCTTCAACAGCCCCTTAGGCGGTGAATAAGAGCTAAAGTAAACCAAACCTGACTGTGAAATTGCATTAGACGTCTGTGCTTAATGGAAAGTGAAAAAAAATAGACAAAACCCATTTTTGCTTTTATGAGCGTTTCCATTTCCCCCACACTTCTTCCACTTCTTTGCTTCTTTTTCCTCTCTATTCTGCTAGAGCAGAGTATGGTGGCGGTGCTGCTGTTGTAGGAGGCAAACAGAAACAGGATGTGCAGGACTGTGGTTTGAACATGTTTCTGTTTTTGTTTTCCACAGATGCTCCCCCGTTCGGATTGGGACCACAAGAGAGGCTCCCGAGGATCACAGGTTAGCAGTGTCCACAAAAAAAAGGAAGAAAAAAACAAGAGAGAGAGACATACATGTCGGAGACAGGAACTACATGCCTCATCTCTATCACTCGCCTACACGCATCTTATAAATGACACAAATAGCATAAACCCTACCGCTAACTGATCTGTTCACACCCACTTATTTTAGGAGTGCTTAAACAGCATTCCTCTTCCCACTAGTGTCCTTGTTGCACTGTTAGTTTAAATGACGCGTGTATGTGAGTTGGCTCTGAGGAGCTGCGAAAGCCACCAAAGATCAAGGGAATAAACCAGTGTAGGGGACGCAGCTTGTAGAGGGCAGACACAGCCACATGCACGAGATTACTGTACCTTCTCCATCTTTGTGTGCGCATTTGTATGTTTAAATTTATGTACTGAGTTGCTACAGTGCTACAGTGCCACAGGACAGGACCCTGGAGGACACGGATAACAAACAATGCCCTTGGCACTGGCGTGGCCGTATACACTATGCGTATGTCCTGTACTGCATGGTCTCTTATCAGGAGGATATCCTTTGGAAATAAATAGACACTGTGTCTTTGCTGACGATGTATGCTTGAGTAGCAATAGATGTTGCAAAGTTGTACTTCGGGGTAAGGTAGAGTGGGCGGATTTTTGATGAACAGTGTCAAAAATTGTACAGAGCAGGATTAGACAGTGTATAATTTAACTAGAGATTCAGCTAATGCAGTTTTGCTAAAACCAGCCTTACAGTAATATCCCTGCTCTCATGGAGAAGAAATTTTCAATCGCATGCTACCCTCTTAAAATATTGTCCGAGGCAAGCGAGCACATATTTTTTGATTGATGCATTCCCTTAGCTGCCATTTAGATTCAGTGGTCAGTTCTGTCTTTTTTATTTGGACTAGTGCAGTGCATTCGTCAGTGGAATCCTGTAATAGTCCAAGGACTGACAAGACATGTAAGAAGTCGGGGCTTATGTTGGCATCTCTCTCCATCTTGTGGCTATTTTCCCTTGGCTCCGCTGTCTTGGACCACGTTGTTGGTCAGAGAGGCCGGTTGCACTTCACTATGCTATAGCACCTCATAGCGTGTGTAAATCACACAGAGAGAACCGGAGCACTTGATTGATCTCCACTGCGTCGCATTTGCCAACATGCACACATTAGTAGGCTCATTTTCCAAACCACATCTTCTTCTTCTTTTTTTTCTTTTCCCCCGTGCAAAGCTTGCGGTGGATGTTTTAGCTTAGGAATTGACAGTGAAGTTATGTATGGAAAAGAACTTTTTAAATATTTGTATTCAACTTGGAGACACATCGGCTTTGGAATATTACCCGAGGAGATTATCGGAGAAAAGAGTGCTTGTAGGCCCAGATTTTGTGGATGTTGTTCTAAATTACAGTGAGGCTGGAAGAGTGGTCCGTGAGGCAGAGGAGCTATGACATTACAGTCGTGTAGAAGATTTTTTAAAAATCGTTGCGAGCGTTTCAAACACCAATCAACATTTCTGAAACTGCAAGTTTGGAAGTTGGAAAATTTCTCTGACGTCTTTCTGGTTGGTCCCATCGTAAGAGTCTAGTAGATTATTTTCTCATTACGCAGGGTCCTGTGGCAAGAGTGAATTTTATGGTCATATAGAATAAAAACAGAAATACTGAAAAAAATAATAAAAATGGAATAATATAGATGAATTGCCACTTTTAAGACTTTTTTATTTTTTGGAATTACTTTTAGTTTTAGTATATCTGCTCACATTCTCAAAACAGGTGAGTGTGTGCACTGATGTGCTCATTATAAATGCATTTACCTCTGTTTTTTACACACACACACACACACACACACACACACACACACACCTACACACACACACACACACACACACACACACACATATATATATATATATAATTTTTTTTCTTTCTTTTTTTAGCTTTTGCCTCTATCACACTGTCTCTCAGGTTCTGTTTTTTGCATATTAAATATATTAGCAGGCTCCTTTGCTGGAATTATACACAATGAAATATATGTAAGAAAAAAAAAACACAAGTTCAGATAGTTTTATGTGAGGGGTCAGTGGGCTTGACCTTTCCCTGTAAATCGTAAATGTGGCAGTTGTGCTTTTTTTGTTTTGATACCTCATACAACCCCCCCGAATAGCCACGTTATAATAAAAAAATATAATAGCGTGTAATTGTACCCTGGCTGCAGAGCTGGGAACCTGGCTCAGTCACTCGGAAGGTTTGTGAGGAGAGTTGGGTCACAGTGGGGGTGAGCGTTGGACTGAAAGTGAGAAGGGTAGTGCTGCTTCACAAGTTTTGGCTGGGAGTTGGGAGTGTCTCAGTGGAGTTTTGTGTTACCTTGTGCTGTGATTCCTACTGTATCGCTCCTCTGTTATTCTAGACAACATCGCCGTCTCCCTAGCTTCTGTTCGCCTAATCCAACCCGACAGATGAAATCAAGGCCATTACATTAACTGCGCTACCTCTGAAACAGAAAACTGCATGGTAATGATTATTTCAAACGTGGTCAAAGTTTTGGGTAAATAAAGTGAAAGTAAGGAACACACTAAAGTATTTTCAAATATATTCACCGGCTTCTTGCTCAGCACATTCTTGCTCTTCCCATTTTTCTTTTTTTTTCTTTTTTTTTTTGCGTGGGGTTAATTGCAAAATAAGCTCTACAGTGTACGTACCTTATGAGAAAGCAGAGTTGCTTACATTATTGCCGGGCCTTTAGCTTCCCTCTGGGACACATTATATTCTCACCATTGCACAATTTTCAGAGGCCCGCATATCACTGTTACTTTACTGGAGGCTCAGATGACTGTATGTTTAGATGAGTGAGCCGAGAGGTTAAAGGTGCATCAAGTGGACTCTCTCAAAAATTACAAATATGTGACCTTCCTGTCTGTGTATTCCATTAATAATCATCATTAGACAGAAGGATTAGGGTTTTGTTTGTTGCACCAAGTATATTTCATCTGTCCTCCTCAGAGTTTTTGGCAAAAGACATGGGGACACAGCGGGAACATCAGTAATCATATTTCCACTGTTCCGGGTGGTTGCACTGGTCAGCAATGTTGTTTGTAACAGCTAATCCTCCAAAATGTACATTTTGTGCATATGTTCAAAATAAATCAAACACAGTGTCATAGGCCTTTAAATTATTTGTTTATCGTGAGGTCTCCATCAATCAGATGCAACCTTCAGGTTAACCCCTAGAAAGAAACATTCACTAATAACATCTTGTATTTTGCTGTACATTTCTAAGACTAAACCTACCTACACAATTGAGTATAGGCCATGTATTAGTACAGAGAAAAAAACAGACTCTTACTCTTCAGGAGTGATTGCTGGTTTGTTTTGAATGGCCCTCAGTTTAGTTTATATGAACTGCTGCTCGGGTGCTAATCTATGACATGGCTATTGAAGTACGGTTCTAAAGTGTGTTCACATAAACAATTAAGGCCATTGATCATGTACACTGCTGTTATTCATTGTACAATGTCATAACAGACTGTTCATGCATGGTTTAGTATATGACTTAGCTTTTTGAGCGGCCATAAATTCTGTTTATTGATGATGGTAGTCAGGTTTAGCTAATGTAGCATGTCAAACCCCTAACACTTTGGAGTGTGTGAGTAATAGGGCACATATTTCTGGTAATTTTGTGATCAAACTGGGAGGATAAATTGGTGGTTAAGATCAGCAAGCTTTTTGTAAAAGGTTAATGCAAGATATGCTTTATGGCTACAAGCAGGAGTGTAGCCACATTTATAAGCCTTCATTCTTGCGCCTTGAGGCAACTGTGTTGTGATTTGGCATTATATAAATATAATTGAGTTAAATTTATTTTGTTTATTTTTAAACAACTACCGAGTCAGTAAAAATAAATTAACTGGTTAGTTAATGTAGACTGTAAATAAAAAATGAACTTAACTAGCACGAGGCCTCCCATTGGTTTTTGGAAGAGAGAGAAGTGCAAAGTAATTGGCCAACTCCCACTGGGGACAATAAAGTTACCATTGACCATTGAACTCTAGCAAACTTGGTCGGCATGCTACATTTACACTCATGGTTAAAAAGAATTACACCTTCTTTAATTTATAGGGTTTTGCATATCAGGACATAATTTAAAAATCTGCAAAAAAAAAACCCTGTCCTTAGCAGGTCTTAATATGAGATGAATAAAACCTCAACTCAAATCCAAAACACAACATACTACACCATCTCATTATTTATTTAACAAAAATTTACTGGATTGAGTAACACAATGCCACAAGTGGACATCCTAGCGAATGAGATGATTGCTAAACGGTGAAAAAGATTATTCACAAGTGAAAAACAGTCAAGCCAACTGTTAATCTTCCGAGGCGTGATTCATCCCAAATGCAGACCCTGCACCGCTTGAAGAAACTGTATGTTACTAAATACAGATCGATATTATTCGTAGTAAGGATTTCATGTAAAATTTTAAATGTTTGTGATCAAATTACTAAAGCAGTAAGGCTGGGATAGATAGGCTCAATGATCCCAAGCAGAGCAGCAAATCTACAACAGAATAGTGGGAAAAGAGACGAATCAAAGTGTTGCAATGGTCCAGTCAAAGTCCATACCTCAACCTGATTGAAATGCTGACCTTAAGAGAGCTGTGTGTAAACAAATGCCCGTAAATCTCACTGAACTGAAACAACGCTGTAAAGAATGATGGGCCAAAATTCCTCCACAACCGTGAGACTGACAAAAATGATTACCTTAAGTTATGGCATCTTGTAAAGGTGGTTATACAAACTACTGAATCATGGGGCGCACTTATTTTTTCACACATTGCTTCTGCTTTTTGTCTCAGTTGTTGTTAAATAATTAATGACACCATGTAGCTTATTTTTGAACTCTTAGCAAGTGTTGCAAACTTTCCAAAATTTCACACTTTTAATAGTTGTGAAGGACAATAGTAAAAGTTCATTTATGCTAACATTTTTAATGAAATATCGATATGTAGAATATGCTATTCCTAAATGTTAAAACCCATTGTTTGGATTATTATATCATTATTTAATTTACACACACTGTAGTTGTGTCTAAATGAAGAAACGCTTCATCATAACATCTTTGGAGATTTGATTTTTGTTTGTTTGTTTTTTTGTACACAAAGGGCTTTTTTTCCTAGACAAGGTTTATTTGTAGTGGTCACTTCTGTCGCCAAGCGAAGCCTGCTGTTACAGCTTCGGCAGTGACTTATGAATGAGACCAAACATCTAACCTTTAGACGAAGTGCTTATATAATTTTTGGATATTACATAACTCACTCACAATTTCATCTGTTCCAGGACATCCATTGATGATTCTCAAGTATTATGTTGCAGACTGTTGAAATATTGGGAACATCAGGAGGTATTTTCTGGCCAAGGTGCACCTTTTGAGGCATAAGTAAAAGCTGCAAGGCAGGGATAGTTGGGATTTCACATTCTTTATCTTTACTACAATGAGCTTTTAATAGCTCAAAGTTTAAATCCTCATGTCTAAAACATTTTATATAGGTTTCACAGAGCAAGCGAATGGCTTAAGTGTTGTAACAGACAAGCTTCACTAGCTTTTCGGGGTAATAGAAATACTACAAATTCCACTGTGCCAAAAAACTCCCACCTCAAACGTTCAGCACCTGGAGTCTTTCACTTCACTTAAATGTTCATGTCCAACTCTTAGCATTAAGCTGCTTACTCGGGGTTCACTTTCAAACCCAGTGCATTCATCATTAACGTCCTCTTATGGCCACTGAGCTCCACATCGGAAGAAATTAGTCACACAGCGACTATATTCCTTACAGAGTATTTGTCTGTCCTCGCAATGCATGCTCAGAATGATGCCCTCTCTATATTCACTTATCAGATTTTAATGCCTTCTTTATGTTTTCACTTGGCTTTGGAGTCGCGGCTGTCGTGTGAAAACAAAAGACAAATTTTGCAGAAGCAGCACATGAGTTTGTATGTGTACGTGCCTGTGTGTTTGGAGCCACTGGGACCCCCCTAAGGATCACTGTTGTTTTTGTCCAGCCAGATGTTTTTCAGCCACCATACTTTTGTTTAACCCTCTATTTAGCGAACTCTTAAATCAGCCAATAAATGAGCTGAAAGACAGGTGTTTACGTCTTATGCTCACAGTGGGAAGTAAAAGAGTATAGGAAATGTGAGAGGGGGAACAGAGGGTAGCGGGGAGAAATAATGATCTGTCCAGAAGTGTTCCATTCGCCTTTTAGAGGATGTCTCCTTTTCTTTAAAAGAGATTACTCGGTCTCGGTGGTGGTCATGCGTCAGATTCGTCAGTTGTTGTGTGTCATCATGGGTGGGTCACCACGTGTGGAGGACTTTGCTTAAACCCAGAGAACACATTCCATTTGTATTCTTGCAGACCAACAGGAAAACGTGTATAAATACACTAACTTATCTGATAGGATACTAGGAAAACAAAATGCGAGACCTTCTCTGTTCCCACAACAGGAGAAGAATGAAAGGTATACATACATGTGTTGTTAACGTCAATCGCTTGCTACTTAGCCAGTGTAAATAGAATAAATCTGGGTGCCTGGCAGCTGGTGTCAAAGTGAATGGGACACTCGGGGGAGAAAAAAATCTGATAACATTCTTTGGGGGGAAAAGGGAACTCGTGGGCTTATTAGATAAATTAGCTGGCAGCCAGGACTGACCTGTGTTTAGTTGTGGTTGTTCAACTGCTCAAGGCACAGCAATTAAGAGTGGGTTGTGAACTTTTCACTTTACCCTATGAAAACAAGGCCGACTCGCACAGCGCCGATGCCTTGAAGGCTGTGCAGCAGACGGTCAGAAACAGACGATGGCTGTTGGCCATCTGAGAGGTCAGGCGTGAGGAGGTCAGGGGTCACATTCTATTTGAGACTCTGCTAATGAGTCCATTCAACAAGGATCAAGTAATCCACATCTGTGCGGAATATGTTTCAAACTTTGGTTGTAATGCAGATAGTTAACAGGCTACTAGAATATTGAGGTCTACTACTGTGAAGTACATCGCCGTACTCCTCCTCACGTTTTTGCCTTCTCTGAACTAAAAAGAGCCATATAAGGCAAAAATAAAGCCTTTGATCTATGAGTGGATGTACGTTTGCGTGTTTGTATGTGTGCCTGTGTAACACTACAGCTATAAAACGCAGCTTGGCAAAATCTCAGTCTAACACTACGACTGAATATATTTCCTATACTTAACAGTGGCACAAAATGGATTATTTTTTGTTTTAATATATTTTTATGTGTTAGGTTTGGATCTTGTTTATTTGTGCGATTGGCCATTTTTGCATTTGTATAATTTGTTTTATTTTCTGACGCTATTGTTTTTTTTTCCTTAACTAAATGCACATTTCAAGGGATTTTGCAGCATCTGCTTACATAAAAGATCTGCTTTAAAAATCGAACAAAGCAGTTGATGAAGTTTAACTTTTTAATTATTGTTTTTAATGATCATATGCACAGACACCACTGGAAGGCAGGAAAATCAAGATCTGACCTCATGTTAAGTATATTTTTAATGCTTAAGATTTTATTCATATATTTTTGTTTCATATGATTTTATTGCCCTATAGAAAGACAGCATTAAGTTAAAATGCATAATCCTGAATTTATACTTAATTCCAAATTTCTCTTTAGTCACTTCTGAAACACACACACAAGCCACCAACACTGCATCTATATATACCATTGTGACATTAATTCAATTCAAATCAGATCAATTCAACTCAGTTTTATTTATGTAGTGCCAAATCAACAGTTGCCTCAAGTTGCTTTATATTGTAATGTAAAGACCCTACAATAACACAGAGAAAACCCCAACAGTTACATGACTGCCTATGAGCAAATGCTTTGACAACAGTGGGAAGGAAAAACTCCCTTTTAACAGGAAGAAACCTCTGGAAGAACTAGGTTCAGGAACAGTGAGTGACACAGAAGAAGAGAGCCAGAGATTCATATTGACTAATGAATTACATGCAGAGCGGTGTGTAAAGACATTTCATTCATATATTCCAAACAGTTTATTTAAAAAGCTACAAATTCTTAAGGATGCACTGAAATTCAGAACTGAAAATCAAAATTTGTTGGCAGATACCACAGAATAAATTGCTTGAATAACATATTATCCAATGATCCATATTGTTCCACTTTAGGCCAAGGAAATTGGATTCTTTAATTAATTCATTATGAAAAGTAATTAACAAGTTTTAAGATCTTCATCTTACATATCAGTGGATCCCTTTGAATTCTGAGATTTACAGGTTTTATAGGTTGTATGGGTTTTATAACCCCAATTCAAAAAAGGCACTGTCTAAAATACAGTGATTTGTAAATCCTATAAACCCACATTTATTCACAGTGGAACATAGAAAATGTTTATATGTAATGTCCATGTTTAAACTGAGACAATTTACTATTTTAAGAAAAAATATTTGATTTTTCATCTCATGAAATGTCTTCACTCTGTGAAAGATTTATGTGTGGTTTGCAAATTGCATAGGCACTAATACATCCCCATACCGTCAGATATGAATTCTTTCGAACTAAACGCTGACAACAAGTATGATGATCCCTCTGCTCAGAATTTTAATTTTGATTTGTCTGACCACTTTGCCTTTGTCCATTTTTAATACGTTTGGTCAGAAAAACAGTGCTTCTGAATCATGTTCAAATATGAATTCATCTTTGAAAAACTGATTGAATGTCCAGGAGAACTGAATCGTGAATCATGTTCACAGACAATGATTTCTGGAAGTGTTCGTTTTCAGTCCATAAACTCTGTGACAGAATGTTCCAGTTTAAACTAACAGTAGTCACTGGGAAAGAAAGAAATTGTCTTAATGTAAAAACACCATCTAACCTTCAGCATAGTTTGACTACCAGATCTTTAGCATAAACAACAAAAGAGATGCAAGTGTCACAGTTAACCACATTATATACTCAGAAGAGAGCTCCTGACATAGTTTACACACTCGCTCTTCATGCCTGCCATCAAGAAGCGGAAAATGATCGCTATCAGATCCAGCTGTTAATTAGTTAGTTAGCTCTCACATCAGCTATTGTTGCAATGATGATTAACTCTTCTTTGTCTCCTTGTCATCCTACAGTCATCAGGCACAACTGTCATGGTGGACATAGCAGTGATGGGAGAAGCCCATGGACTAATTACAGACCTGCTGGCTGACCCCTCTCTCCCCCCCAACACCTGCACGTCACTGCGAGCCGTCAGCAACATGCTTACCACCCAACTCACTTTCCAGCCACTGCATCGGCCACGCCCTGCCCCCCTGCATAACCCCAGCGATGTCTACACCTGCTCTGACTCAGAGGAGGTACCTGAGAAAGGAGAGAAGACATCCATCCACAAGGTAACAAAATGAGTTAACACAAAGAAATGTAGCCTTTGGAACTGTAGATGAAAGAAGGGATATTTTTCATCCTTAAAAGAAAAGTCAAACGTGTTAATCAGAAGTAGTCAAGAGGCTGAAACAAAATAATTTTATTTGGAAACAGTGAAATATTCCTTGGATGGAAATGTGGTCCACCTTATTAAGGCCAAATGATTTATATACCACACAGCACTCCCCACACATGTTAATCTTTTAGCCCATGTTTCAGCTAATGAGTGCTTCCTGCTCTCAGAACTTTTAGCATCAAATGAAAGAGTATTTTTGTAGAGTTGAGCGAAGAAAAATAGAGCGCTTGGAGCACTGTTCTTCCCTTCATAGCCACAGCTGTGTCAACATGACAGATGTGCAGAGCCATACAGAGTGTGTGCGCATGAATGTGAGAGGAGTAGAAGAGGAGAGATGACATGGAGGCGAATATATTCCTCAAAGGCTAAGACCGACAAGCGTGTAAGCAAACCTGGACCTCCTCCACGACCATCCAGCTATGCGATACCTGTTCTGGTCGTTGTGGAAACTGTTGTCACGTCGCTGGTCTGACAGGTGCACGTTTACATCATCTGAACTTTGGAAAAGTAGTCAAGATGAACTGCACCTGTGGAGTAGCCTGCGAAACTGTGCTCATTAAGACTTTCCTCCCCCGAGGGACAATGTGCCCAGTTCTGCCTGCCCAGGAGGAGAAGAACAGGAGGAGTGAAGGTTTTCCAAGCTCATTTTCTGTCCAACATAGGCATGTTCTCTGTCTCCATTGCAAAATAGCAACTCCATTGAAAGAGCTTAAAAAAAGAAACATGAATGACAAAACAAATAACTACTTGTTAAATGTTGAAACTCACTCTGCCCTATTAAACGGCTATACAAATAAGTGCGTTTAGAATGAAATGTCGACACTGCTCTGTGTGTGTTTCTGTGCCATGTGTTGCTGTTTTAACCTGATGTGCTTTCTTTATGGAAATGTAAAATTACAGCACAATTTTACCATTTAAAAAATATAAATATTGGTGTAATTTTAGCATATATAATACAAAAAAAAATGGTAAAAAAATGTTGTAGTCATAACAGAAAAAAAATCTTTTAAAAAATTTGTGTGTATGGAATGTTGCATGTGCCTAAAACTGCTCTAAAGG
Organism: Hemichromis elongatus; assembly: GCA_015108515.1. NCBI lineage: Eukaryota > Metazoa > Chordata > Actinopteri > Cichliformes > Cichlidae > Hemichromis > Hemichromis elongatus. The sequence continues at coordinate 18,716 of VUQR01013446.1, read as the reverse complement.
TAATGTAAGTGAGAAACATGCCTCCTAATGCTGTGCATGAGTTTGTGTGTGCTAGAACTCAGTATCTGAAGCCTTGTTGTGAATGGGCTCATTCAGAATTCTAAGGCAATCTTTAGTAGGTCACTCTGCAGAGGATGGAGAAAGAGAGTCTGCCATGTTTAGAGCTGATGTGCCAAATGACTGCATGGCACAGAACAGATGGAGGCATCACACGGGCACAGACCGCTGGGAATCCCAGGGAAGGAAGAATAGAGAGAATAGACATAGAAAGCCTGTGACTGACAGAACAAGACAAAAGAGACTTACAGAGAGAATAAGAAGCAGAAAGGGTAAAGCCTATATGATGAAAGGCTTCTGCACAGTGCTATATAGAGGCACAGCTGCCTGCTAATGTCCAATGCGGGGTTTATTCTCCTTGGATCCAGCGAGGCAGATTGTGAAAAATGTTCCAGGTTATCAGCGATGTCATTTGTTTCAGATTGGCCAAGTGCAGAAAAAAACAACAATCTCATCCAGATGATTTATTTGATTGGAGACAAAGCAAACGAGCATTAGCAAGCAAATAATCATGTTTTCTGACTCCTGCGGCCACTCACTGATTTTCAATTTTTATTAAACAACAAGTGATAAGAAAGGTTTCCGGGGTTGTTAACTGTGTGTCTGTACTGCTCATTTTGTGCAGCGTCTGAGGCGGAGCCTCCACCCCGGCCTTCTGAGGAGGATCTCTTCCACGTGGACCACCACCACTTCTGCCACAGGACTTCCCACAATTGAGCCGGGACCCGTGCGAAGGGACCGAAGCGCCAGCATCAAACCCTATCATGAAGCACTCACGTGCAGGTACTGGAGCCACAGCTGTTTCACATGAACATCCTTTATTTTTAAACCCCAGATTTGAGTTTTATTGATAACTTTGTTAAAGATTTGGAAGATGGACTTCCACTTAAGCCTTACGGCTTGCTTTTTTAAATCCCCATTATAAATCTTGTTAGATTTTTAAATAAACGAATAGAATAAACCCTATTGTACGATAGACATACATGACTGAGGCACAAACACACTAAGGAGGGCTCCTATAATGTGTATCACTCTGAAGGATATTAGGGTTTCCAGCGTTATGGCTGTAGTCATACCAAAGCCATCAGTGTGAGTGAAAAGCAGTGGCACAGTTCAGAAAAGGATGTGTGTGCAGTGGGAGCGAGAATGGAAATATGCCCCACAGGCGAACGCATTAACCTGAATAACTAAGACGCACATCAACCCTGAGCACATTAGTGCTGTAGATAGCACGAGGCTCACGCTACACAGAAGTATCGTGGCTCCAAAGTAGATCTGTGAGCCTGTCATAGAAGAGACAGCGTATGGTTTTATGGAGTGGAGTGGTGTGTTCAAGCTTTTTGTACTTTTTAGCAGAAAAGCTGATAAGCATTTGTTTGAATACAGTACTAAAGGAGATGCACAAAATCTTATGGGAAGTGCTAGGTTTTTCTGTTTTTTGTTGTTGTTGTTGGTTTTTATCCCCGAGTAATTCACATAGTTGCATTACATCTTAAATAAACACAGGATCCTCATTTATTAAAACTGTTGTGGTTACTAAGTGAATTGTTTAAGCACAATTTACTGTGATCAGTGCAGAGATTGCATTCCTTACAATTACTTTGTGATTACTGTAACATTATGTTTGGATTATCTTAGAGCAGTGCAGGGGAAATTATGCTTTTTTCATGAATTTCAAAGGAGTTTCAGCTTGAAAATTTTCAGCTGTGCATGCTCGCATGAGTTTTCATGCATACAGTATTTCTGTGATGCAAAAGCAGCACTAGACATACGCTCTGATTTTAAAATATTAACTATGCCTGAACAAGAAAGAGTCTATTAGTGTTTCTTCCACCTTATTCATTTTCTTCCCCATTGAGTTTGTGGCGTTTGTCTGCGAGTATCAATGCTCCCGGGTGCCCCTGTATTTCAAAGCAGTGTCTCAGTTTCCTGTAGTGTACTAACCAACGGGGAAAGTATGGTTTATGTATATGTAATTCTCAAATGCCGTATAAGAACATTTGTCTGATCTAATATCTGAAATATTAATAGGTGGGAGAATTTACGACAGCTACGTCTGATGTCTGATTCTAAGATACACTGAAAACCGCCAGCATAGATTCAGAGAATACAATTTCAGCTCAGGATAACCTTTGCATTGTTATTTAGCATTCATTAGCCCATGTTAAAAATAAAGAGCAGCGGTCTCTGCAGCTCTATGTATTTATGGCTCGTATTCTAAAAAACCCCAAATTAATACATGAAGATCGTTTTTTCCAAAATTACAACTTCCAAGTGCGGAGATTCGAATCAGCTCACTTACATACTTACAGTCAGCAAAGCTTCAGGTAAACGCGACCTCGCTACGTCTGCAAACTCCCTCAAAACCTATTTTAACAATTGTTTGGACTAAATGTTGCGGATGTAAAATGAGGCATGACTCTGCAGCTGCATGGTCTATTTCACTCACAGATGAATTTAGAAACTCATTTTGTGTGGATGGTTAAAAAAATATGCTCTCAGAAGAGCGGCGAATCTCTTTTTTAAAATAAATTTTTTATAGTAGCACGAAACAATAGCAATCGCAGGGCATCGATGTTCAATCAGGTGTATAAGTCGTGGCTAATGAGGGCGGGAACTCTGACTCAAGTGATTTCATCCATGTTGTCATTAGTAAGTGATGCCAGCCAGACTTTAGTTGTGTATTGTGTAAGTTTTTTTGCTTTAGATTTGTTGCGTGAAGCTATCTAATGATAATGGTCGCACTGTAAAACTCAGCGTTTTCCATAAAAACCACGTGTGCTGTTTCCAAGGTAATTTTTTACATTTTTTTTATATCTTGGAGAAAAAGCCTAGTCAGCAATGCTGTGTATTCACCTCATGGTTAACAAACCCACAGTATTTATTTTAGTTTGTGATCTTTAAACTCATGTTGTTTCACATTTATATATTAGGTGCATTGTTTCCATGACCAAACTGGCTTTCTTTACTCAATTAATTATTTCCAACAGAGATCCTATTAGAAATCTTATCTTTACCATAGGAACATAGACTGTTTTCTACAGTCATTGATTTGGACATTACATTCTAAAAATTACTGTAATACGTTAACTTTGTTAAACTCCTTGAATTAAAGCTGAAACTCTGAACTTTAATCACAGCTTAAAATCCACTGTGATGGGCAAAACTGTTAAAATTGTGTCCAAATATTCATGGACCTAACTGTTGGTGTTTGAATGCTTGTATCCCAACAAGGTACCAGCTTCCCTCATGTGGACAAATGGGAGAATGTCCTGATTCCCAAGACCCCAAGTCTATGAAAAGACTTTGCAAAGGAGTCCTGGCTGATATGGTAGCAGAGTGATGGTCATAGTATTCAGGGTTAGGTGTTGTATAGTATATATTTTTATACAAAAATGGACATTTGCATCTCTTTTTTTTAAAAGCTGTACCAAAAGTCTATGTCCGAGTTGATTCTTTTTGTAATATTTAATCTACATTAGAAAGCCTTCAGTTATTTTTTTCCTGCATTAAATTCTTTGCACTGCTTTTTTTTGTGCCTCCAGGCCTCCAAAGACCTGCGTAGTCTGCGCCTGTCAGCATCTTGTTTGGTCCTGTTTGCACAGTGACAGTGTGATACTTGAACACAAAGCTTCTGTACACAAAGCCCCGTCACCTGGTTTTATATCTTAGCGCATCCCAGCAGCATGGCCCAGCTAAGGCCACTTACTGAGTGTAAACAAACACCTGGTTCTCTCCCCAGTCACGAGAACGCCACAATTCACACACTCGCACTCTCAGATAGAGCTGCTTCTTCTGGCTCACTACAGTGCGGAAACAATTGGAAAACACAGAGATTTTCCAGGTTTTGTTTACAGCAGTTGAGAGGGCTTTCTTTTGAGCAGCACTTAAGTTAAATGCGTTGTAGGCATCTAGCTCTTATCCAGATGCCTGAAATAATCAAATAGGGCTGGTAAGGCTTCGGTGTGTAGCCGAAAGACACTTAACCAGAGCCCACGCCGACTGAAAACAACTTGCTGTGTTTGGGTGCTGTGTTTCCGACCTTTGATGGTCTCTTAGCAAGCAGCAACCTGCCAGCACGTCATTTCTCAAGTAGGCTTTGACGCCTAAATCACACATGTTGGGGAGTAATAAGGAGTGTTTTTGGTAATTTATGTACTCTAAACTGTATTTGTTAGAGTGTCTGGCCAAGACCAGAAGCCTATGAATTTCCTTTCACATCACTGACACACCACCACTAATCATTCCTGATACATCCTCACACAGAGTGTTGGGAAAGAGGGAAGGAGAGAGCAAACACATGGGAGGGAGGTTGGGCAAAAATGAACACATGGCTTCAATTGCCTTCTCTCTACTCCATCATCAAATCTGCACAATCTTAATTAGGACATTAAGCTTCTTTTTCCCCCCTCCCTCGTTTTTCCATCATGTCAGCTTTCAATGACGTACACTGTTAAGAAGGAATAACACCAACTTCAAAGCTACAG
>VUQR01013446.1:0-14152 GCA_015108515.1 Hemichromis elongatus | reverse complement strand
CTTTAAACTCTCTCTCTTTTTTTTTTTTTTTTTTTTTTTTATCAGATAGACCCTGTTTAAAGGGCCCAATTGAATGCCTTCCATTTCCCTCAGCCCCAGCCACTGTGTTGTTATCTTCTTCACGTCATCTGGCTCAAGAGTAGGTAGATTACTGGAAGCAGAAATAATAGCTGCGGTGTTTATCGTGGCTTTGGCACTGTCCGTCGTGGCTCTGAACCAAAGGTAATCTGTCAACCTGCTGCAAGTGGCTGAGTAAAATATCTGCAGCGGAAAGGTTAGCAGGAAGAGGCCAGCCGGAGCTCACAGCATGGCTCAGACCAAACAAGAAGTCCTCAAAAATAAGCAAAGCAGGCAGGGCTGCAATTGATACAGAATTACATTTGCTTGATTAAGCTTCATAGTTATAAAGCTAGTGCCACGTTGCTTTTGGTTTAGACACGAAGAGCGATATATTCTTGGTCTGCTGAACAAGACTTTTTTTCATGATTTTGAAAATGAAATATATGGTTTAAAGCAAGAAACCAACTTTGACCTTGTTGATTAGTCTTGTAAAAAAAAAGTACAAAACTGACCGTGATCCATAAAACTGATTTTAAAGCACAATGACATAATAAAAAATGTTTAAACAAAAGGAAATGAGCAGTTGTACAGAAAAGAACCAAAAGAAGCTGCGCGGTTAGTTGATTGAAATATAGGGCATGTTAAATTCACTGTATAATGCATGTTAAAAATTGCCAAAAGAGCTCATTACCCTACACAGAAATATTTTATAATCTTTGCATGGTTATGGTTACAGATTTGCAGATAGCGACTTTTGTTATATTAGAGAAAGTCCCCACAGCCTTTGGCTAAAAGTAACTAAAGTCCACTTTGAGTTCCTCAATAAAACCGCACTATAGGATGGGGTCTGTTAACTTTACAAAGCAAATATGTTTACAGCAGACAGTTACATTCTCCCAAAAGGCAAGGTAAATTCTTACTATATAAATGTTATTTCTAGCATAGAAAATTATAGCTAATTGAAACTGGAATGTGTATTACGTGTAGTCAATTTCTGCGTGAGTGAGAGAGCGAGGGAGACAGCGAGAGATAAAAGCAGAGCCACCTGATACATGATTGGCAGATTCCTCTACTGAAAATGACCGGCCTCCTTATTTACATTTTGTGCTCAAGGCTCAGTGTCAGTAGCCGAGGTTATTCTGCTGCATTAGCAGAATAGGAAAAGTGTCTGCCAGTTCTTCAACTTTCATTAAAAGTAAACCTTTTAAGCCAAGCGCTGCTGCCTGCCCAGACCCCCCTGACAAGAATGTACCAACTGTTCACTCGCCAAACTATCAAACTATTTTATATTCCACACCTGCTAGGCATTAGACACAGTGGTCCAACCTGGCCATACAAACACAACAGAACTCCCTTTGTTGGGGCCTTAGGACCATTATGCTGGGTGGGTACAGCTCAAAAGTGTTCCAGAAACACTTTATCAGGAGGAGATAGACACACTAAAGGCCTTTGTGCTCCCTGTGACACCATGCTCTAACGGCAGGCATTTCCTGCTCGGAGTAGGCAGGTTTTACAACATTTAGGGAGAGGTATTTTAATTGGAACCACCTACAGCCTGACAGTGGCCTCAGTGGAGAAACATGGAAAATCTGTTGGGAAAAGTCTGGGAGGCTCCCCGTGGTGTCACACAGCTAACTGACCAGTAAAGGCCAACTCTTTCCACAGAAGATAACATTTGCCGTTTGATTTATAAAGCCAGTCGTCAGATGGGAATGTTCTCATCTGAGACGGAGAAACTGAGTTGTTGTTGCGGCTGACACTGGTCTGTCATAAATCTCAAAGAGGGTGGGCTCGGTTTCTAATGAATCATTTATAACAATGCCAGTGTTTGAAATTTGCTTTGTTGTTTATTCCACTTGCATCGCGCTAATGCGTGCATCCATTAGATTCATTACTACGTATTTTCTTGAAGCGAGTGTGCGATGGCTGTTTTCGCGTGGGGGCTGCACAGTAGGAGCCCCATTAAGCGCTTTCTTTTTTTCTTCTTGACAAATTCTTTTGACTGTTTACACATCAAAGACAGATGTGACGATATTCACACTACTTTAGCAGAGCCACAGATAGTCTAATAGACTAACACGTATATTCTGTATTTGTCTTCCATGTGTTTTGTCTGTTAACTTTGAACTGCTATGAATGATGTGGAATTATATGCATTCCAATAATAATAAAATAATGAAATCAAAAGAATAAACGTGTTATCATCATCTGCACAAAAAGGTACAGGTCACCAAAGTGTGATATCCATACGCACATCTGAGATAAATAGAAACTTCTCTAACAGTGAACCCTGTCTTTTCTACAGCTGTGGGAGACCATACATCAGACTGAACCACGGCGAGGGCTCTTTAGACAAGGGAGACAGGATACCACGCTCAGGTATGCCCCCAGCCATTCTAGCATTCCTGTAAAGCACGGGAAGTGTGTTTGTGTTACGCTTGCTGGCATAAACACTGAAATCAGACTGTTTGTTTCCATTGCAGTCAGATGATATGGGAGATTGATATATATATATAGTAAACACTCACAGAAAACCCCAAACAAATGACTATCCCGAGTAATGAGTTTTGTGTTCTTGATGATAAAGGATTACTACAGAGTATTTTAAATACCTCTGTAGTATCTCATACAGCTAGGCCTATAATTTGCTGGACAAAGACATTTTGTGTGTGTGTGTGTGTAGACTTGCCTCTCTACACCATCACAGTGGTTTTAAATTCAAACAGTCACAAAGTGATAGAAGTGCAGACTTTCAGCATTAATTCAAGAGGTTTAACAAACACTTCTCATCAGCTGTTTAAGAGTTACAGCTATTTTCATACACAGTCCCCATTTTAAGAGGCTCAACATTAACTGGACAAACTAACAGAATTGTATACATGGATGAAAGCCAATGGGTGCCTGAAGTCTAAAACAAGTGGTCATCATTAAATCCTCGCTTCCCTCACCGAGAACACCTGGTGCTTCTTGTTTGTGGATCTTCCTGCACTAACGTTTGTATTTAATAACTGACAAACATGCTCTGTTGGGCTGAGATCAGGTGACTGACTTGGCCAGTGAATGATATCCTTTTTTATCACCTTTAGAAACCTTTTTTTGCACAGTGAAGTGCTGTCCAATCAGTTTAGAGCATTTGGCTGAATCTGAGCAGAGCGTAGAGTGCCGTACACATCAGAATTCCTCCTGCTGCTCGTATCAGCAGTCACATCATCAACGACCATGACTGACCTGGTTCCACTGGCAGCTGTATATGCCCAAGCCATAACACTGCCTCCACCATGTTTGACAAATAGCTTGGTATGCTTCAAATCATGAGCTGTTTCTTTCCACCTTAATTTTATCCTCCCATCATTAATCTTGGGTTCATCTGAAATTCTTGTTCTTGAGCATAACCAGTGGTTTTTACTTTGTTGTAAATCCTCTGTATTTATGAAGGCGTCACTTGATTGTAGACCTTGATTGTAGACGATGAGACGCCTACCTCATCGAGAGTGCTCTCGACTCAGTTATATGCTGTGAAATAGTTTTTTCTAAATATGGAAATAATTCGGTCATCGTGCATACTGTCTTTGGTGGTCTTTCAGCTCTTTTGTTGTTGCTGAGTTGGGCAGAGCGTTCATTGTTGGTAAAAACGTACTCCTAAAGTTTGTGCTCTCAGCCTCCCCCGCTTGCCAAAAGTCCCTTATATCCCTTATATCTCCTCATGGTTAAAATTCTGAATCAGCTTCACATGTTAAGTCCGCTTTGTCATAAAATAAGAAAGAAAAAATTGTCTAATTATTATTATTTCCAGCTCAAAACATCAAGCTGGAAATTAATATAACTGGCACCATTTGGCACATTCACCACATGGCTGCTTTATTCACCAGCTTCTACTAAAATTCACCACTCGACATGCACACATTTAAGTTTCTGTAGAAAGAACTCATGTACTACTTTATAAAGTACCACTGCCAAACAGGCACACTATTAAAACTTGCTTTTAGTCACGTGAGAGGCAGCAATCAGAGCTCTTTGAGTGTTAATGAAGGCAGCAGTGACTTTCTCTGGGACGAGCAGAATAGCACCTATTACAACGAGCCGGGATTAAAGGGATATAGAAAAGACGTAAATCCACATACTCCAAGAAACCTAGTGATATGCATCAGTTTAAGGAGATTAACAGTGGATTTTCTGTGTGAAAACTCTTTGTTTTTGTTAAACCAGCAGAGGACCAAGTGGTTGTGTCATCAGACTATGACAGCACCCACGAAGCCAACCACAGTGACAGCAGTGATGTAGCACATACAGAAGACGATGCAGAGGAAGGAAAAAACTCATCCCAGAATGTCATCCTCCATGCACTAATACCTCCTGAGGTAAGGCGGGCCAAAGCAGCTGTCTCAGTCACATTAGTACTGCTAATAAAACAGGAACATCTACTCCTTGTGTAATATTTTCCTTATAGTTGTAACCATTTTTTTTACCATTTGCTACTCATGCAGGACAAACCAATCTTGGCACCAGAGCCTTTACTAATGGAGGGCCTGGAACCTCTGATGAGTCAGCTGAACAATTGGAACTTTCCCATCTTCACCTTGATAGAGAAGACCAATGGGAAATGTGGACGAATCCTCAGTCAGGTTCGCCAGAATGTCAACACTTCACAATTCAGACAAATTATTTTATGTTACAAAACAAGAGTATACTTTTTAGAACACTGTCTTTTTTTCATTGTGTTTTTCAGTTTTACACATTTAGTGAATGCTTTTGTTATATTTAATATATCTGGATGTGGTGATGTAAAGGGGGTCTGATAGTTAGATTGTTTTTTGTTTTTTTATCTTTCAGGTCTCTTATAGGCTCTTTGAGGACACTGGTCTGTTTGAGACTTTTAAGATCCCCGTAAAGGAATTCATGAACTACTTCCATGCCCTTGAGAATGGTTACAGAGACATACCATGTAAGCTCGAGCATCTTCCTGCTTTTGTTTTTCACTTTGCTTCAGATTACATGTTGCAAGGATGAAAGCAGCCACTAGAGGGAAATGTTGAGCAGTCTATGCAACATGAGTACTCTGCACTGCCTTTAAGTTTAATTGAACAGACATTAGCAGCCCAACACTGCACCCTGGTGGAGAAGATCACACATACTGAGAAGATTTGTTATCTTCTCTAATTCAGATCACAACAGGGTCCATGCCACAGATGTGCTTCACGCAGTCTGGTACCTCACCACGCAGCCTGTGCCTGGCCTGCCCAGCCTCATGACTGACCACGGCTCTGCCAGTGACTCAGGTATGTCCATCAGCACATGCATGCTGACAGCTGATGGCCTGCAGGTGTGTATGTGCATCCATAAAAGTATGCTGTCAAGTTTGTAAATAAGAATAATATTTGCTCTACTGTACTTTTTTGCACTTAAGATTTTCTATATGTAGGCCACTTTTTTTATTCTGAATTTTTTCACATCCCCTACAGCCATCTCATTAATGTCAAAGTATCAAACCTGCAGGAGTGTGTGTTCTTATCCTACTCAAAGTCGGTCTTATCTTACTCAGGCTTTTGGCACTTGCATACCAAACACTATTTGAAGTCTAGAACAGCATGAAATTGCAGGCAGATTAGAGTTCCCTCTTACCCATATTTCCATAACCTCATTTGTATGCCTTACTAGGGCCATTCCTTTGATCCATATATAAGTGGATTTGAACGTTAAAGTGTATGTGTGTGTGTGTGTGTGTTGCTGTGTGTTGTGCTCCAGAGCACATGCGTGTGTGTGTTTAGGTGTGTGCAGATGAAGGTACTGTACAGTTGTGTGTGTCTTGTGTCACCTTTCTCTTTAGCCTCCTCACTTTGTCTTCTCCCCTGTGGCTAGACTCAGACAGTGGAATAACACACAGTCATATGGGCTTCCTGGTTTCAAAGACCTACACTGTGTCAGAAGATGGTTATGGCTGCCTGTCAGGCCTCATACCTGCTCTGGAGCTCATGGCTCTTTACGTGGCTGCCGCCATGCACGATTATGATCACCCAGGGCGGACAAACGCTTTCCTCGTGGCCACCAGCGCCCCACAGGTGCTCACGCTATTCAGCCTACAGCATGGTCAACAGTATGTGATTAAATAGAAGTTTGTTTACTTGATTTACTGTCACACTTTTTTTTCTTTTTCACCTGAATAATGATTGGATAGATTATTTGTCTATTTCACTGTCATCCTGCTTTAAAAAAAAAAAAGCAAATCAACAGTTAAAATAAATGTTTACAGGTTACAAGGTAGAAATTTTACTGTTTGGTCTAGATCTAGATTGTGTTATTAATAAAAAAGAAATCCTAGAAATTACTGTATTAAGTAAATTACACAATTTTGAGAAACGATGACAGGATGATACTAAAAGAGTAGCTTGTCTATCAGAGAGCAATAATGTAGTCCTTAATTTTCTCGTCAGTGGTGTGTAACAATTATGGTTTGTTTTATTTTTGTTTGCATGTTGTGTCTTTTGACAGGCGGTGCTCTACAATGACCGCTCAGTTTTGGAAAACCACCACGCTGCCGCAGCCTGGAACCTCTTCCTGTCACAGCCGGAGTACAACTTCCTGGTCAATCTGGACCATGTGGAGTTTAAACGTTTCCGTTTCCTCGTCATTGAGGCCATACTGGCCACTGATCTGAAGAAGCATTTTGACTTCCTAGCTGAGTTCAATGCTAAGGTATTCTAAAAATATCCCTGTTCAATGTTTCACATTCATTTGACAACAACTCTTCAGAGGGAGTTTTGCCTTTTAAGCCAGTGCAATCATTGAGTTGAGCATATCTGTTTTCAAATATGAAATGAAAATCTTACAATTGATTTTTTTTTTATTGTTTATTGTTAAAATTAGATATCCAAGTAATAAATTGATTGGAAAAGTTGGGTCAAATATATCCTGTAGATTTGCTTTCCTAATAGATCAGGGTTTTTTTTAAACTGGGACAACGCTTAAGGAAAAGGAAGCTGTCAAGTGGTTTTCAAGGAGCAGATTTGTTTGTGCAATACATTTTTGTGCTCTCAACGTAAGTCAACAACACAAAGTACCTCATAGCTTTTCAAGAACTCACTGGAGTGCAGACACAGTGTTGGCTTTCAATTTGAGGGTCAGCATTCCTCTCATTGTGAGTCCTACTGCAGTGTTGCTGCTCGATGGCCAAGGCCTGTCAGCTAACAATGAGGTTGCTGGTTTGGCAGCAAAAGTAACAGTAAGGTCTCTCAGAGTCCCTGCTCTGCTCTTCCGGGAAGAGAATTAGCTTTGGGTGAAGTAGCCGTCAAGCTTTCCTCGGTTTCCTGAGCCTCTTTAGATCTGAAGCTCATTAAGCTTAACTAGAAATAATTGATTCATTCAAAAAGTGCTGAGATCTACTGTATGGTTGAGTGATGCTTTGCTTAGAAATATGTTCAAGCTCTGTATAGGTTAAAGCCCCTTATTGAAGCATTACATGTTTATATAGTAAGTAGCTTTCACAACAAGAATTGGGTTATGTCAGTATTAGCATAATTACATAAGTCTTATATATTTTTTTTTATCCTCGGTGAAATGAACTGATGCTGTAAACTATAGATTAACAGAAAGCTTTTCAGCAGAAGATTGTAGCTGTGCTTACATAACATGTTTCAATATGCTAACGCTGTCATGTCTGTCCATCGATCCCTCAGGTAGGTGATGATCCGTCTACAGGTATCGACTGGTCTAATGAGAATGACAGGTTGCTAGTCTGCCAGATGTGCATCAAACTGGCTGATATAAATGGGCCTCTGAAGTGCAAGGAGCTACATCTGCAATGGACAGAGGGCATTGTCAATGAGTTCTATGAACAGGTGGGTGAACCATCTTTTATGGGACCCAAGACCTCAGCTAAACTAAAGCTCAGTCTACACCAACATAACACCACACAGTACAGTACAGTAGTACTGTCGCATAACAATAATCATACCAGTGCCAGTGTAACTTTTGAGCCATAACCTTTTTAGTAATATTCAGGTAGTTTTATGCATTAATGTGTAGAATTTATATAATAATAATAATAATAATAATAATAATAATAATAATAATAATAACTAATTATGATTTTAATGACCAGGGGTCTCTAACTCCAAGCCTCGAGGGCTGGTGTCCTGCAGGTTTTAAATGTGTCCTTGATCCATCACAGCTGGTTTAAATGGCTAAATGACCTCCTCAGCATGGCTTGTAGTTGTCCAGAGGCCTGGTAATGAACTACTGACCCAGGGTGAGATCTAAAACTTACAGGACACTGGCCCTCGAGGCCTGGAGTTGGAGACCCCTGTCATGGACTAAAATAAAATGCCAACGCAATGTCAGCAACAATTTAGATTTTATTTATATATTATTTACAGGATATACTTCACAATTGGAATCAGAATTACACTGACTTTATTATAATTACGTGCGACACATACAAAAAGATTTTGTTGTCATTAACAAAAGAAAGTTTGATTGTACACATGCCCAATAAATTAAAACCAAAACCAAAATGTAATACAAGAATATACTTAAGAGATACAAATAAGTGTTATTACTATGCAACTAGTGACCTAGAGCTAATGAAAAGATGCTGGGAGGGGAAAATTTAGTTCATTTATGGCTGTTGGAAATGCAGGTCTTCAGGTATCTGGAACGGATACCTAACAGCCTTTCAAAGTTGTTGTATGAAGCAGAGGAGATATTTTAAGAGAGAGCTGAAATCTAACAAATCTTGAACTGAAATGAATGGCTTGAATTCTGCAACAGCAAAGGTGGAGAGACGATTTAATTCTGGCTTTAACAAGGAGCCAATGATAAGAATATGGGAGAATTATACTCTCTCTTTCTAGTCCCTGTCAGTGTACTTACTGCAGCATTCACCATCAAGTGAAGGCTTTTTGGGGAGTTTTTAGGACAGTCTGATAATACCGAATTACAGTCATCCAACCTAGAAGTAATCAATTCATGAACTAGTTTTTCAGCTTCACTCTGAGTAAGAATATTTCTAATTTGACAGATATTGGAGAACATATACTGGTCAGTGACTTCAAAATTGCTCACAGTGTTATTGGAGGCCAAGGTAATGGAAGATGGAGGCTCACTGGCTCGCAGAAGGCAGGCAAGAAGATGATTGGACTACAACAATGATGTCAGCAATGAGTCTGACAACATGGGAAAGTGGAAAGAATAGACTAACACCCAGGAAAGCTGGCCAGGCCAATGTGTGATTGCAGATCTTCCTTGCTGAACTTGCACAAAAGCTTCATTTAGCATCCAGTAACATATTCTTTCTTCACAAAGATTCCTTCTGATTTACAATTAAATACCAATCCACTTCCAGGATAACCTTAAAGAACCATGAAATAAAACACAACCCTGTTGGACAATAAAATAAATAAATACATTTAATATTTGTAAAAGAATTGGTCTTAAGAGTCAAATTATAAAGCCCCTAAGAAAAGCACAGCATGTATGTTGTGTGTGACGTCTTCCCGGATACGAATGAAAAAAAGCTATAGCTTTAAGTTGCCTTGGTAACCAACACCAAGTGTCATACTGTACACTATAGACTAGAAAGCCTCTGTTCCCACGAAGCAGAAAGATTGTAACACAAAACAAAATGATTTTAATAAAAAGATTGGATCTCGGAGAGATCTTCAATTTGATGGAATTTGTTAACAGTTGGACTCACATAAAGGGGGATACAACGAGGGAGGAAGAGCTCTGAGGTCTGATTTTCACTATCATTACAGTATCATAGACAGAAGCGTTATATAATGACAGTAAGCAGATGCTGCCTAAATTAATAAAAAACTCATAGCTGGGAGAAAATTTCATTAACTGCCTCCTCATGTAAGCGCCTGAATATTTTCTTTTTTCTCTTTTTATTTATTCCAACTTTTGTCAAATTTGAGGCATTCCCCATGCAGTGGCACAATATTTATAATACTGTGGATTTATATCTGCATAGTGTATAGAAGTCGTTATTTGTTTCACATTTAGGTCCTTTGAGCCATCTCCTTTATGAACTTCAATCTTACCTGGGACATACATACCAATCTGTTATATTGCCAGATGCTCTCCAAGAAGTGAGTTTTTGTTGTTAGTTTTGGCAAGTATCCATTGATTCCTCTTTCTTCTGCTTATTTAACTTGGCTGTCCCAGGGGCCTGGAGCATATCCCAGCTGTCATAGGGGGAGAGGCAGGGTACATCCTGGACAGGTTCCCAGTCTATCGATGATTGCAGAATGTAATTGCTAGTAATTTAATTAGAAAGAATTACAATAAAATAAAGAGTAGGAAGAAAGAAACTCAGAATAAGTAGAGCTGCTGTAACGGGCTGCCACACGCGGGGGGCGCCGGAAGTAGTGAACTTGCTCTCACACCTACAGGGGGTTTAGAAAGCACACACTGAAAGATACATATAAAGGTAGGAAAAGCTGACAGGAAACCATGAATATTTACCCGTGGCCTCTGCCAACTCTGTGAATACTTGTGACAACTAGTAATACTTCAACAGTAGCATTAGGAGACTGTAGAAACTGTAGGAACGGTTTAAGTAGGCAATGACACGCATTCAAAATGTCAACAGTGAACAAAATGCAACAAAATGCCTAACAGACTACTTACTTACTATAATGGTCCACTTGATAGTAATATTTTATTAGAACTTTATTAGGATTTATTATTTTTGATTATTACAGTCATAACTGAATGAGGGAAAAAGTTAACAGAAGGAGCAGAAGGGAGAGAAAAATAGTGTAGAAGAACAGGAGGACTCAGGCCCCGCAAAGCATCCGCCAGGAGCGAGCCAGTACACACCCAAGCATTTAGCCCCAGACATGGAGAACCACCAATGCACTGGTGGGGCCACCAGCCACTGGCAGGGAGTATTTCGGGAGGGTTGAGCTTGAGCTTTTTCTCAGAGAGAAGGGGAGTCCTAAGACCTGGCCTGACACATAGACATAAACAAACAGACACATACTGACACAAGCATGCATTCACACTATCATGCACACATGAAATTAAACCAGGAAAGCACTGATTCAACACATCCTCCTTCAACCACCAAGCTCAAACGGGTTGAGTGGTTGACTCTGTTGGCTCACAGCAAGAAAGTCCTGGGTTTGAATCCACCATCTGAGCCTTTCTGTGTGATGTTGCATGTTTGGGTCCTCTCCAGGTAGTCAGGCTTTCTCCCACATTCCAAAGACATGCAGTTAGTGGGGTAAGGTTAATTGGCGATTCTAAATTGGCTGTAGGTGTGAGTGTAATGGTTGTCTGTCTGTGTTAGCCGTGCAACAGACTAGTCGCTATGTCCAGGGTGTAACCCTCTACCTCTTGCTCGGTGACAGCTGGGATGTATTGCTTTGTTGGCTGTTTTCTTTTCTTTCTTTTCTGTTGCAGACTTGAAATTTCAGGTGTAACCAAAAACTCTGATCTAATGTGACTGTCAGCTGCGCTAGCAACACCGCATACAAAACAATTACAACGACAGTGCTGATAGATGTGGTGATAAACGCAACATATCCTGTAGCTTTTGCTCTCTGCGCCTCTCCTCCCAAAATATCCAGAGGCATATAATACGCAGGGTGTGTCATCACCTAGCAACTGTAGTCTAGATAAGGGTTTGAGCATATGCTTTTTGACCCAGAAGTAATTAGCTGAGTGTGCCAAGCCTAAATACTGTACCAAAAATTCACTGTGGGTGGGTTAAGACTAAAGGCAAAAATAGATTCTGTTTGGTACTGCAGCACCAAAAAAAATAGGTCATGATTACATATGATATTATTACAATGACAACGAAGCCAAGGATACATAAGGCCTACAGCACATATGAATCATTAGTTTATTTTTAAAAAAAACAAAGCTACAAGATACCTCAGCTGTCTCCACTGTTCTTCTCTTGTATGTAGATACAATGTAAAATTAAAATGTAGAACATGTGACTGAAAAGATGCATTAGTCCTTTCATGGCGTTATAACAGCTCCTCACACAATAGCAGCTCTCAGAAGGCCCACTTCCATTACTTTCTCAATATGACAGAGGGATTAAATGAAGAAATGAGAAAGAATGAGAAATTAAGGGGAGCAAAAAATCAATCATGCCTGAAATACAGAAATCTATGTAGAAAAAAAAATACAAAAGAGGGTGATGTTTCAGTAGAAGTACTCGCTCCTCTTTGGGTTTTTGAGCAAAACAAGGTTCAGACATTGGCACTGACAAAAAGATATGATATGAATCTTAAGCAGCTGACCTTCGCAGTCTTTAACAGATGACTAAAAACATCTCTTACTGCAAAACAAAAAATCTAGGGCAGAGGTTTACAAATTTTGTCTTGCATATCAGATGCTAAGGTGTTATAAGTGTTTTAATTATGGCTGCATTCCATTTAGAAGAGGTCCTGCTCTTGTGTGTGACAGTTCACTGTTATGGTGTACTGGAACATTTGACCTCTGCCATTAGTTATTCAAACCTGCTTTCCCTTCAGTGAAAGGTCAAACTCAGTGATCTAAAGTATGATGTATATTCTGAATCAGTTATGCGTATGCTAACCACAATTTCTCATTTCCTTCAGAATAATATGAAATTAACTGGTGATGATTTTATATCTAAGTGGCTTATGCTTTGTGTAGGGTGATGAGGAGTCTAGCCTTGGGCTTCCTATCAGCCCTTTCATGGATCGAGCAGCCCCACAGCTGGCCAAACTCCAGGAATCCTTCATCACCCATATCGTTGGACCCCTGTGTAACTCCTATGACTCGGCCAGCCTCATGCCTGGACGATGGGTAGAGCCCAACCCATCGGAGGAGGGGGGGCCAGAGGTTGGAGAGAATGAGGAGGAGGAGGATGAGGAGGATACTGCAGAGGAAGACACGTCTACCTGCTCGGAAGCATCCCGTAAGTATTAAAATGTAAATCTGGAATAACGATAATAGTATTTATATATTAATGTCTAAAAAACCCAATTTGTTTAGAATAATTTTTCTTTGCAATTATGGAGAGCATTTTTGATAAGAAAAAGAAAAGAACGGCAACTTGAATTCCTGTTAAAGATGAGACGTTTGGGGAGGCATTTGCTCCCGCTCACAAGTTTTTACTCCTTCCAAAGAGGTCTGATCACAGAGAACGATGGACAAATTAATTCATGGAGGTGTTTGTCTGTGAATGTTCTCAGTCATCCAGGTCATCGTAGTCTAAGGAGCTGTAAAGAAAAGGCGTCTGGACTTCTTTGGAGGTGTTTGTTTCCTAATAGGTAATGTGTTAAATCTTTTTTTTTCCCAGAGAAAGCAACTCCCAAGAAGAGGAGGAAAGTCTTCTGCCAGATCACGCAGCACCTGCTGGAGAACCACGAGATGTGGAAAAAGGTGATTACAGAAGAGAACCAAAAGCAGGCACAAGAAGCGGAGCCTGTCCATTTAAACAATGTAGCTGAACCTATTCTGGCTATTCATGAAGAGGAAGAGGAGTCAGGTAGCAGAGAGGAGCTGATAGAAGGAGAGGATCCAGAGGAAGAACTGGAAGAACCAGAATGGCCTGCATCTCTGAGGGAAGACTCTAAACCTCAAGAGCAACTAGAGGAGGGGGTCCCACAATGAAACAACACAGGGGAAATATGGCATCATTCAGGACAAGTACACGAAGAAGTGTTACTTTGTTTTCTATAAACTGACTCCTGTAATTTTGCCAGCACATCACTTAGACACAACACTGTAGATGTTTGGGAAATGTGTGCCTATAAAAAAAAAAGCAGGGTGGCAAAATATGTGCTTTACACATTTTATCTGAATATTTGATTTCACCAAACATATAAAGCTTTCCATATTGCAATACGGGACTATTCATATACTTTGGGATATAAATTCTTTTGCTACTGTCAAAAGAAGAGGAAGCCTGGAGGTGCAAGCTTCAACCCTTTGTGGTAACGTGGGACTCCAGAAATTTGATTTGCTGCCAGTTACTTCCTAAATGCGAATATATATATATATATACATATATATATATATATATATATATATATATATATATATATATATATATATATATATATATATATATATATATACACACACACATATGTATATGTATATATGT